>VDFB02053168.1:0-66940 GCA_007258455.2 Sequoia sempervirens | reverse complement strand
ATGATGCATAAATGAAGCCATGCCATATCTTAATGAAGGGTCAGTAAAAGGTGAAATATGGGAATCAAGACATAAACATGTTCTAGGGCCAATAGTCAAGTAGTCCATGCAAACATATGAGAAAGCATGGAATGATGTATAAGAATCATTATGTGGATGAAACTGTTGTTTTGTTTCACCAACTAAAATGTTTCCAAATTCATTTAGTAAAGTACCTAATCATGTATATGCTCACAATATAAAGATATGAAAGAGCTAACATGTAGCATTGCATATTTGTGTCCACCAAATGTCTTTATCCTTGATGTTCTAAAAGCTTGTGTATTAGAAATATTGGCAATTGGATCATCATAAAACAAAGAGCCATCGATGGACTATGAACCAATGGATAAAGATGAAGGACCATCAAGAGTTACATGAAGGATATCAACATAATATGAAAGTGAACAAGAACAAGGAGTATTGTGTAGAGGGAGCTCAACATCATATGCAAGTGAAGGTGAAACATGTGTCTCCATCAAGCACACATCACTAGGCTCTTAAAGGACTGATGAATGGAGAGGTGCATGTAAGAAAATACATAAGTGTAAGAGGAAAATAATCATAAAGTGTAGGAAGAATATACTCACTAGATATAATGCCACATGAAGCAAGGTCCCTATGTGTATCACTATTGGGTAGGGATGATCATAATCGTGATTTGTCACTTAAGGTGTAATCATGATGACTCATTTAGACAAATGAAGAAAAATCCTCTAAAATAGTTGGAAAAGTATGCATAAGGTCCATAAAGGATGAAATATTAGACAAGAATTCAACAATCTCATGCATAAAATGTGCGACATCATCAATGTGATAAAATGAGGTAATACTATCAAAGATCAAAGGATAAGACTCAATAAAGCGTGAAAAAACCACATAATCTTTGATATATGCATGAAGTGAATCCCAATATAAGCCTTTAAACATTATAAAAACCCTTTAATTAAGGGAGAATTTGGGAAAAACCTTGTAAACTTGGAAAACAAGTAAAACCCTTAGTTAAGGATGTGTATAAATGTAATTACATAATTATTAATAGGTGTGATGGTTGATTTCCACCCTTTGGGATTTATATAAACCCATGAAATACATGTAAGAGGAGGTGGGTGTTTTTGAATCACTCAAAGAAGAAGGTTTGGTGGGTTAAGCATTGGAGATTGGGCATACAAGGTATGTCCAACTCAAGGTACAATGTACACCTGGAATTGTCCTTGCAGGGTTTTGTGTTGAGTGGTTACACTGTTGTATGTATTTTACATGTTATGTTTTGAATTGAACTATTTCCTCCTAAAATGTGCCATAGCTATGAGGGCCAAGACTATTAAGATCTGCATAGGGTAAGAACAATCATTTTCATAATTTGATTCAAATAAGTATCAAATATGTTGATATCAAAATATATTTGGAATATATATGTGTGTGTGCGTGTGCATACGTGCACATTGCTTTTGATCAAGTTACAATAAAAAATTGTTTTAAATTATATGTGAATACAATATAATAAAATTGTAAAATGTTTAAATTAAATCTCTTCTATATATTTAAGTTATTTGAAAAAATTGGCATTATATTTTGATATCAGAAACACTTTATGTCGTACTCATATTGCTAGGCACGAGTACCATAAGCACAACATTTTAAGTTTGAAGGGCTCTACTTTTTCAGATTTGAGTTTTTTTTGTCAAAACTTCAAACACAACATAGAATTTTCCTCCTGTTCGAACACATTGTACCATAGTTCGTTCGCTAGATTCTACTCAAAGAAATGGTAATGCATGTATAGCCTTCATTGCTGGTAAATCTTGCTAATCCTATTCCACCAATGTGGGCTCATAATCTTCATCCATGTAAATAACTTCTGAACTTATTTTATGGTGGATGACATGAGAATTGGAAATGTGATTTAGCCACTGCACTCCTCTTGAAACTTACCTAGTCCAATGCAGTCTAGTCTCTATGAAGGCTATGGAAGCAATTGAGGAAGGCTCCTCTGGCCATATATCTGTAGATGGACAACTACTCTTGGTTGTGGCAATGTAGTAGACCAAAAGTGGGACCAAATAGTGATGGCTCGGATAGATAAAACGACTCTCAGTACCGGTGCCTGCAAAGAGTTTTAAGCAGGTCACTTTTGTGAGAAATATTTGCTTCAGATCATGGACATGAAAGCTAAGATGTGAATGTCATTCGTGACCTGAACCTTGGAAAAATGTTGAGTAAATCATTAAATTATAGTTCCAATGAAGAGATTAAAATGTGGGCTTGTCATCTTCACGAGTCACATTGTGATCATGACAGATTAGATTTCTTAGCTATAACTACCAATGTTCAATGCACATGGAGCCCACCAAGGCAAGGAAAATCCACATGATGGTCTGTATTCCATTTTGTCTTGTACAATGTGGCAAGAGGTGTCATGGAACCTTCTGTGGGTAATGTCTGAGCTATTTTTATTTGGATGCACAGATTAAGGAATTTGAGGAGTGATGATGCAGAGATGGAGGTTGAGTATAGATCCATTAAAATCAAGGCAAAAGCTATTGTAACCATACTTCACTCCATATTTCTTCCCCCATTGACACTTGGGCAAATTCATGGAGGTAATCATAAGGCTGTCTTCAATAATTCATAGCCAAACGTCATATTCCCAAATGCAACTTCTTTAGGCATGGCCTATATACCATTATCTGTGATAAATTTAATATAATGCAAAGAGGGGACACAGGGATAGGTCCTCCTGCCATAATACAATGATATTTTTAAGACTCGGGGTGCTGAAAAACCCATTTAGGAGGCTCTCTTTGGTCAATTAAAGTATTCCCCTCCAGGATGATAATCGAGCATATGCAGAATGCCTAAGATAGTGATCAATGTATAGTATTTGTATCCATAGATATGTTGGTGCTTTGATAAGCACCCTTAATTTTAATGATTTATTTTAGAATGCAATGATTTGATGTGAATAATAGCCTAGGGCTTTCCTTTTAATATTATACCCTCGCCACTCATTCTGAATAGTGGCAAGCAAGAATAAAAGGATTGAAAATTAAAGAATTAATATTGTTAAATTGTTAAATATTTTTAAAAAAATTAGTTTGATCACAATTTAGATATGATAGAGTTTTAAAACATAGATAAAATAATTAATTTTACTTTAAGAATTATTAGCACTTAATTATTTAAACTTATTTAAGTCATTTACTTTTTGTTTCTCATATCATAAGATTAAGGTACTTGTTATAATTTTAATTTGTTTTAGGTGTTTCATCTAAGATTTGATTCTTGCCTTTATGATAAGGTCTTTTTTTAAAATCATTTCATTATTATGTATTCACTGTTTTTTGATAATATAGAACAAAAAAATATTGCATCTCTTGTGTGAAAGGTATTTGATCATGTTGGTTAGGTTATTACTCTTTTAAATCCGTCCATTTTTTCAACATAATATGAGAATTTTTAATTAGCAAACTCCTTTTTATTTTCTAAGAATATTTTCAAAGATTTTTTTCAAAGTGTCTTCTAAAGTAAAACATACTACACAATTGTGCTTAGAAGGTCCAAAATTTATAAATTCATATAAGACAAGATAAGGTTTGGTAAGAGATTTTTTTGAGCTTTTATTTTGGGGGTTGACTAGGCTACCATTGTACCAGTCCATACAATCATACAAATTCATATGACTGCACAACTACCATTAATATAACTTCAAAGGCTATGCTAGTTACCTAGAAAATACAATTTTTTAATTTATTGCCTACTTAGTTGGGATTGGTCTTTTATTTAGAAAAAAAAAAAGTTTTAAAAGTTATATTTAAAAAAAAAATCAATGTTCTATGGGCCATGAGGTCCTTGCCCCTCATCTTTAGCATAGGTTGTGTTAGGGTGGTAGTGCCTTGGGCTCCACCCTCTTTAATAAGGGTGATGAGGGCTTAAACAACCCCCCCACCCAACAACTAAAAAAAATAAACAATGGTTTTATTATTTCTAAAAGCCACCATTTGGGGGGAGGAGAGGGGGGCTTTTTTAGTTGTTTTGCCACTTGCAAACTTAGCAAAGAGGTATTTTTGGTAGAGTTTTTTTTGTCTACTTGTAGCTCTAGATTTGGTGGACCTCCATATTTAGCTACAGTTTTGTCAAATTTAATGTTGACATCATGATGACATTAGCAGAGACCTTGGTTTTTTTGCCTCCCTTCACTATTGGTAGTTTGGTTTTTGAAGCCCATTTTTAGAGCTATCATGTTTGAAATAGGGAAGATTTTCATGCTCTTCACGATGGTACAAGTGATTTTTAGTTTGGATTTCCATTTTTTTCATAATTTCATTTTTCTCAATAATCTAGTTGTATAGTTATCATTTTGAAAATTTTGAAGGACCATATCTTTTGCACTCAAAATCATTTTTGGGTGTAATATTTTTGGAAGGGTGTATTTTTTTTTGCTTACTTCAAGCAATGGTGCTTTATGTTTCCTCTCATATTTTAACATAAATATATTTTAGCACATGGTCAATTTTGGACATTATAAACATGTATTAATGCAACTCTTGATTTTTAAATGCATGGAGATAAAATTCTACATATTATACATGTATTTCAGGATTTTATACATCATGTTGTGTCATTATTATCTTTGCACCACTTTGTAAAGTGATATGGGAGGTTTTTTGTGTATGCTTTGTCATTTGCAATCATAAACTTGTCCACTTTCATGTGAGTATGCCTTATTTTTGTTAGTCACTCAAGAATTCAAGCTCCCGAGATCACCAGCAACCAAAACTTCCTTCTACAAGAGAGAGAAAAGCAAGAGCATAAATTTACAATAATGGATGCAAATTAATTATTTGATACAATTAATACATAATGTACATGAGGTCTTTATTATGTAGGAAATGTGAGAGATAGGATTAGACAAGATCATGACAAGTGTCTTAATTCATATGATGTGAGACAATTAAAGATAAAATCACATGACAAATAAGGACTTCTAGAAATTTTCCTAAGACCTAAGTAAACTTAACATGTGAATAGGACCTACTAGGTGAACTAGTTAGGTAAAACACCTTATTCACATTGATAGTTTTTCCACAACCTTTCTAGAACTGTAAGTCCTATCTTGTGTATTTTCTGATGTTGCTTCTTCACCTTCTTGTATTACATTGTAACATAATTTGAGTGCACCTATGATACCTCTCCATTGTCAATATTATGGGGGTAATCATACTGTTGATGCTAATGCTTCCTTGGTTTTGCTATTTAGAGCAAACTATGTATCAATTTTTTGTTCTTATTGAAAGGGGGAATTTTGGCTTGCTTGGGTTCTAGGGTTTAGGACCTAGCATACCAAAACTCAAACACTCTCATTCAAGGATAACCCTGAAGATCTCAATTCAATGAAGATAGGGGGAAAGAGATCTAGCAATAGGGCTACCCTAGGGATGGATTGTAAACTAATGAGGGGTTCACCACCAAGCTAGGGCTTGGAAAGACAAATGCAATGCAAGGTGCAATACTTAAACCTAGTATGATGTAATCTTTCACTAAATGACCTAAAAATGCATGTAAAACAAAAGAGCAAGTTGTAAAATGAAATGTGTGCACCTAGAAATCTGGAGATGGTTGGATGAAGGCTTGAAATACTGAAAATCTTGATTTTAAGGCCTATTGGGACTCATCACCAGATTGGGTGATTTAGTCCTAGATTTGGATTTCTATGCAGAAACAAGAATCTAGCAAATGGGTGTTTGAAACTACAAAAACCTAAAAAAATGACCTATACAGGGACTCATATGCCAAAACTAGCGTATGAGTCCAGTTAAGGTTTTTTGGAACTTTAGAGTTTGATTCTGCTCCTCAATATCTGCTCTATCCTTTCCAATTGATTTTTGGATCTGAAACCTTGATTTTAGACCCGCAAAAGACTTTTTGTGTAGATAACAACCTTGCAAATGAGGGGACAACTCCAACAACTTTCTTCAATCTTGCAACCTAATCTTCAATGATCCTTCAAGCTCCAAGACACCTAGATCTACAATCACAAATGTAAGGAGGAGAAAAACTTGTTGATTGTTAGTGAATAGGGGTTTGCCTAAGTCAAACCTCTTTTAGGTAATTAAACCAAATGATGAGATAATGAAATAAGGGCATGAAACATGGAACATGAAACATGAACAATGATACCTTGAAAGATGTCTTGAAAATTTAGATTTAACATGAAATGGTCATGTAGGATGTAGATCTTGATCTTGAATATGGATATGAAACAATGCTTGCCAATGGATATTCGATGCTACATCACAACACTAGCTCAAAAACATGCTTGATGCTTGATAATTTTGACATGATAATGGATCTTGAGTTGTTGCAACAATTGATGAAGAAATCTACCCTTGAATGCCTTAGAAATGATCTTGTAAACTCTCTTAACACTCTTGTGAAGTCCCATAATGCTTAACACTTGCTTGCTTGACTTGATATCATGCAGGATTAATCTTGCTTAGGTGAAATAATGATTTTAGACCTTGTTTATATAGGAAATCCATCTAATATCCCATGTATTAGATCCTAGAGGCCGACACACATGAAATTTAAACTTAAAATCTAGATTTTCCCACTAAAAACCCTAAAAATGGGCCAAATGGGACTCATACACCACACTAGGTGTATGGGTCTGATCTGGATTGGAATCATTCACCTAGGGTGGAATATGGGTCCCATAGGGCCTTTTTAAGTGGAAAAAGTGTTAGGGTGTTAAGAAATTAAGTTTATTTGATATCTATGTCAATATTTTGGTTAAAATATGCCCTAAGATGCACAATATAAGGTATTGGGGGCCTATTAATGATGATATTAAGATCATAAATGTAAGAGGGCTCAAAAATCAATGTTAAAGTGAAAATAAATATACTCGACAACATTGAATTAAGGTCACAATTAGGTTTATTTAGCTTAATAGGTCTTAAATCCAATGTGAATGTGGAAAACACATTACAACACTAGATCAAGGCATCATTAGGTCCATTCTAAGGTTAATTGAATTCCCAAGTTAAGTGTGAAAATGTAAGCGATGACATTTTTTGACACTACACTTATATATTAAACAAATGTAATGACCAATTACCCATGCATTTTGGTGAGACAAAACACATATCATATAAACACTCTTGCATTATTTTTTATGGAGGTAACCTTCCATCCTTATTTGATCAATATTCTTGAGACTACTAACTCCTATATTTTTGACTTATTAGATTATTTATTTATCGATTGAGTAGTGTCATTTGGGTCACTCATGTACATTAGTGTGTCATTTATATCTTTAACTATCAAATTCTTTCCTTGGTTGGCTATCTAATCATTATTCAAGTAGTACATTTAAGGGGTCACTCGTACAAAATTGTGTTTCTTTAATTTTGATCTTGATCTTGAATTTCGAGGAAGTTTTTTAGTTTTAATATTATAGTAATATTTTTATGATAGTTGTTTGCAATTTATTTTTTCTTTAGTTATGTTCTTTGTGTTTCTACTCTTTATAGGATAGTTGTTAGAGGCTTCTTAGTTCTTCACATGTTTTCTCTATTATGAGGGTACACATTTTGTACATGTGACAAAAATAGTCATTAGGGGGTCATGTTAAGTCCATTTTTCATATTTTTCTCTCTTTTGGAGAAGGATTTTGTTTTTAAGTTTATCTTTTACTTCATTTGTGAGAGATTTATTATACATGAGTACCTAACATGACCTTGTAGTTATAACCCATCCTTACATCTGCATATTTTATAATTCTCCCTAGGTTGTACTTAAGGGGGGTGTTAGTGTGAACATGGTACAATACCTAACTAGCTTTGCTTTAGGAATTATTTGCACCTAGTTACTTAAGCTTACTTAGGTCATTTTTTTGTCTCACACTTGTCGTGATTTTAGTTTTTATTAGGGTTTGATTATTTCCTTTATAACAAGGTCATTTCATTGTTTTGTAATCATTGTACCATTACATATTTATTATTTATGGCAATATAACAATTATTTTCTTTTGCATCTTTCATGTGGAAGTTATTTGTTCTTGATAGTTAAATTCTCACTCCTATTATTTCTTCCATTTCTTGAACTCTTGTAATATATATATTTGGAGAGTATTATGCAATTGAGAAAAATACTTTTGACTTTAAAATAATTGTTGATAATGCTCAACCACTTGGATTGGATACTTATTTCATTACATTCCTATTTGCCCATGTAAGGAAGCTAAGGTAGTGGAATAACTTCCTACACTAATCTTGAGACGAGATTAATGCAAAACTTTTACAGATCTTTCAACAATTACAAAAACTTAAACATAAATAGATATAAATATCAAGCATACCACAACATAGTGATTTACATGGGGAAAACCCTTTCAGGAGAAAAACCCCACACTCAGAAAACTGCCCAATATATCATTCAGAAATCACAAAGATTACAATATACTTGCAAAGCAAGCTTCTCACAGGAGTATCAACACTCAAAGATCCAGAGGCAACACAACCACTATCAAACTCCCAGAATACATCACAATACTCAGTCGTAATACAATTCCCTCATAAAATAGGGTTGCCTTCTAGGACAAGTCAAGCTAATAAAATATTGATTGTTAGATATGAGACATAATGATGAATGATCCAGATTTATAATAATAAAATATAAATAATATAATGATGAATGGTCGTTGGATGAACATTACCTTATGTATCAATAATACCTTATGTAATTACAAGGTTGAGACACATTTTCCCAACAATCCGTTCTCTAATTGTGACCTTAAGACCTTTTTTTGTCATTCATCAACCAATTTTCTAACTTGACTTTGTATTTTATGAAAGCAATTAGAATCACGAAATAAGAGACCTTAAGCCACTAGGAATTTGATCATGAAGCAAAATTGGAATATGATTTTGATGATCTATAGTTTAAACATGTCATAGTTCATGGAAAAATTATTATCATAAAGTTCCAACTGTTTTTCCCAATCTATAAGTCTTGTGATCATGACAAATTTGGAAGGATTTGCATTTCTTGTTCAAGTTTTCTAAAAGGTACAAATTTTATTTTTCTACCATGCTTCCTTTGAAAATTCAATGGTGTTACAAGTCTTTGAATCTTTGGAGCATTGCTAGGTTTCCTACCTAATTTAGATGTGAAAGTTCAAAAGTATGTGTAGGCATACTTTTTGACATCCTCCTCCTTAAAAAGGTTTAACAATTTTTTTATCTCTCTATTTTAATATCAACCATTGGGAAAAAGGCATAGGATTTTTAAAGACCAAATTTGTAAAATTACTAAACATAGATTTAACCATTCATTATATCATGACAATGTTAACGAGTTATTGAACTCAAGAATATGGATGAAACATTTTTACTATTGTTACAAGGGAGTGAGTACATATTTGATGGATTTTGTTCCTTCTTTCTCTTCATGAATGTAGGCAAGGTCCTTAATCTCTTTAGGCTTCGCATATATGTGTAGAGAATGTTTTTGTATAAATATTAATTTGCCCAAGTCAGATTTATTGCTCTCCTCTTTTTGGCCACATTCATGTGAGCATTTTTACAATTCAAACTTAGCTTTAACTTCCTTATGATGGTAAATTTTGTAATTCACTCACATAAGTCTAATAGTTGGATGTTTTATGAAGCTCTAGGAAGATTGATTTATACATAATGAGGCCTCAATTAAGAGGTGGCAAATTTAATGGTGTTAAGTCTTGTTAATATTTCTATTTGATTAAGCACACTCTTATATGAGAAAGTCATCTTCAAAATAGAGTCAATGAACTCATATTTTAATAATGATAGTTTATATCCATGCTAATTTCTATTTGGTTTTGTGTTTATTTTTAAAAAGTGGTTTTACTATGCTTGTTATGTTTATTTGAAACTAACACCTTGATTTGCGACATAAGTCTATTTTAAGTTGTAGTGTGGGCCTATAACCCATTGGTCCTATGATCAATTTCTATTTCTTAAACTTTGGACAATATGTTGTTTAAATAAGTTGGTTGGAATGAAATAAAGTTTTTATAACATGTGAAATCAAATGCATTATCTTAGGATTAGATATGGGGGCATGTCACATTCTATAGGGGGAGAAATGACCTCTTTTTTTTAGTGATATGGAAGCTTAAAAAGAATTAAATATTAATATAAACTTGTTATATACAAATTTAAGGCTATTCTAGAAAATTTATTTGAGCATATTTTTATCCTTGAATTAAAGAAAAAATCAATTTAAAAGGAGGATTAGATCTAGTATTTCTCTATGAAGTACTCTATAGGTGATAATAGTTTCCTACTGTTCTATTAGCAATTAAGATGCCTTGCAAACTATTTAGCACCATCTTTTTATTATTATGTGCATTGTTATTGGACTTGATCAACCCAATAACCTTGTAAATATGTTTTGTGAAGTATTGAATAGGATTGAGATCCTTAGAATATTATATCATATAATTAAATACCATTAGTCTATTACAAGGTTATGTATGTTGGAATTCTCTACATTGTTTGACTATGTGTAGTGATATGAAATATAAGGGTAATTGTGTAGTTTTTGTTATTATAATTATGAAAGAATATTATCAATTAGTTTAAGTGAAATACAATGTGTGGATTAAATTATCCTCGTAATAGAAGCCTATTCAAAATTTATAGTTGAGGCTCAATATTTGGACAAACATTTTTGAGTTTAAGGTCTTACGGGTTCTTTAACTTATTTTAGTCAACTCTAGAAGAGGAAAAATGTGGTTATCAAAATTGAATGAAACTGTAACTTATCTACATAATGTTCCTATTGATTGAATATGGTTTTTAACCCTACGAGTATGATAAAATTATCCTTTGTATTGGAAGAGAGGATAGTTGTGTAGTCCAAAATGCACAATTATCATCTTAGAATGCATTTTGAGTATATAGATTAGACGGTATTCAATAACTTGGGTGGCTACATAGCGTGGGATATTCATGTCATTCACTAAGTAACCACTATGTAATCTCATGATAAGTCCCCTTTATGTTGAGCAAGAACAAATCAATATTTATATTAAAGATAAAGGGGTTTATGAACGGTCAAAATGAGAAAGCTAAAAACCGAGAGAATAAGCATATAAACTTGCATTATCTTCTCAATTACACATTTGTGATGTGTTTCATGTAAGTTTATTAATAAAATATATAGTTATAATCATTTGTCGAATGGTTTGTTTTCTCCTATAGAGCCTATTTGTGAAATTAAATTAATTTTTTTAATAAGATCTTCAACTTTAATAAATAGAATCATAGGTGAGGTAAAAGTGAAATGAAGTCATTGTGATTTTGATAGAGCTACATGAAAAATAATGATCTTCATTTGTTGACTAAGTATTTTGTGGGTTGTGATGTAGATGCACCTCTTGGTGTTGAGGTAGTAGTTGATTTATAGCCCAATGAATTGTTATGAGTTTTTTTCCCATTCACATGATTATTTATAGGAAGTTCCTTGTAAATAAATTTTATAAAAATAAAAATAAAATGTAAATAAAGAAGATTAAAAAGAAAATAATCCTTTAAAAAAAGTAAAAAGGTGAGATAAGCTTTTAAACATTATAAAAATCCTTTTATTAAGGAAAAGTCATTTAAACTTGGAAAACATGTAAAACCCTTTGTTAAGGGTGTTAAATAGCATAGTTATTACGAGTATGATGGCTTATTTCCACCCTTTGAATTATTATATAAACCAATAAAATAAATGTAAGAGGAAGTGGATGTTTTTGGATCACTCAAGGATGAAGGTGGTTTGGTGGGCTATGAAAATTGAGGAATGAGCACATAGGGTATGTCCTACTCAATTACCTGAGATTTTCTTAGAAAGGTCTTTGTGTTGAGGTAGGTGCTATGTTGTGTGTGTGATCCATAGTTATGAGGGTTGACTATTGAGATCTTCCTAGAGTGAGAGTAATCATTCTAGTAGTTTAAGTGAAATATGTATTTAATATGTTTCTATCAAAGATTATTTGAAACTATAGAATATATGAATCTATACATAGATCAATTATAAAAGTAATTTATTTTAAATTATATTTGAATATAATAGAATAGAATAGAATTGTAAAACGTTTAAATTAATCAAAATAAAATTGTATTTATCTATTTTTATCCCTTCCTTTCTATGCAGGTATGCAAGGAGCTCCCCATGCTGACGACCCACAGTTGCTTGAGCATACCACATCAACCGCCCTCCTCGCTTCCTTATGAACTTTTACGCTGGGAAAATGTTATGACAGAGCTTAGGGAAGATATTGCAGGCGTCTGAGGCAGAGGCGACCATAGTCACCACCAACCAGGTAAGCAATCGGCTCTCTTTATTACTCTTTTTTTGTTTTATTTTTTTCTTACTGTTTAAATAGTAGAGCACGGGTTTTTGACAACCGATAAGCTAACTTCTGCATAGGGTATTCATTTCTTTAGTATAAATACTATCTTTGTTACTTAGTATCACCATTACAATGGTGTAACTGTATACAAATCTATACCATGTTGCAAGAGCAATAGGCGAAGGTACATTCTTCTCTATCCTATTTCTTAAATGTGAAAACCCAACAGTTAATATCCTATTAACAACAAATGTATTATATCATGTATAGTTTGGCCAACATCATAAATATGTTCAAATTTGACTACTAAAATAAAATAGGTATATGTAAAAGAAGGGAAGCAAGCATGCAACAATAGAAGCATTTCAGGTTTCTTGAAACTTCTATACAGAATAATGGACTTTCCACCTTTCAAGATTCACATCAATAGAAGCATTTCAGGTTTCTTGAAACTTTTATACAGAATAATGGACTTTCCACCTTTCAAGATTCACATGTATATGAATAGAAGTCCTTTAAAAATTCACTAGCACAACAAAACAAATTATAGCTTCTACATTTCAGTTTTCTTTTCACATTTGAACAACAATTATATTATTTTTAGTTGTGTTTTCTCACACTAAACAATCCTATATAAAATTCAAATAGAGTATTCTACACATAACTCTGACACTAAAGTTTTGCATAATCCTTCTTTCTATTACCAACTAAAACGGAGAAAAATAGGTGGGTGCATGAAATATGGATTGATGAAACAATTAGTGACCTATTTCCCTTTATTTCATTAGGAAATGAGATCCTCACAAACAAGTGATTATCAATCCTTAGGTGAATCAAATCAGTGAGAATCTTCAGATTTCCTTATGACTGAAGGACAGAGGTAAGTCAAGGTCAAATGATACTTTAGGGAGAAAAACTAAAAGTAGCAAATCAACTCCAAAATGCACTCTAACACTTGAAACAACAATATTAAACTCAATGTTTGCATAACCAAAAAATATAATGCAAATTTGAGAAGGGAAGAAACATGTGTACCAGTCACCAAAATTGTTTTTCAGAAGCTGATCTAAGACTTATTCGCCCATGGATGAATGGGTCCAACTACATGGGTTGCAAAAATCTTTCAAGAGCCTCTTGTGCAGATATGAAACTTTTGATTTTTCCATGTTTCAGTGCCGGAAAGTAAGAAATCCAATCTATAGGTTAGATTCCATGATTTGGTGACAACTTTGTAAAAATTGCACTTCAAAATGTTTTCAAGTCTTCTTCAACCTGAATCTGCAATCATGCACATCTGAGGGGAAAAAATATTTGTTTTTGGGTGAATAGGGTTTTTCCTTGGTTAAACCCTGTTTTGGTAATCAAACCTTGAATTGAAATAATGCATGAAAGAGGGAATAAAGAATGAAAAAAATCCATTTTACCACTCAACAAACCCTTGAATGAAACCTTGATAATGGAGATCTTAGGAAGTCTACAACTTTAATGAAATGGTTGGATTGGATGTGGATCTTGACACTTGAATCTTGCTTGAAATGATACTTGGAATGCTTGATTTGAACATAAAACCTACATCACAATGTTAGCTTCAAAAACATGCATGATGCAAGAAGACTTTGACATGATGAATGGATCTTGAATGCTGCAATAAATCTCTAATATATCTGCTCTTGAATTCCCTTAATCATAAGCTTTAGCTCTTGTGGAGTCACATAAAAATTCTAGCTTGAAAACTCTAGGAAAAACTTAGAAAATAACCTTGTATTTATAAGTATGTATCTTTAATTTCCAAAAATTCAAATATCATAAGCCGATATTGAATTATGGATTTGAATATGTCAAAATACTACAAAAAACATAATTTAAATTTAGTTCCAAAGGTGAGTCAACCTATAACAAGTTGTTTGCATCCCAATCTTGTTCATCATATGTGGAAGGTGGAAAATTAGACAAAGGGACAACGTCATGCAACATACTAGGACAATCACCAAGTTCAAAATGTGGTGAATCACTCTTTGTAGTAGGATCATCATGATTGTTATCATTTAAGCTCATGGAAGAGGAAAAAAATAAATTTAACTCTTTATGCACTTCCTCATCAATTTTAGTAGTTTCATTATCATCATCCAAGTTAATCACAACAAAAGGTCTAATGATAAAATCCATGGAATGTTCTTTTTCTTGTTGTGTTTAAGGTTTAGGATTTTATTGTTTCAGCGAAGGAGGAGAATCATCATGCACTACTTGAGGTAAGTTTCAATTTTTATTTTCTAAGTTGTTGTTTTCTTCTATTGCTTGTAACAAACAAGAAATAGCATGACATCTACACCTATGTTCTCTAGCATTTCGATTCCTTTTCGTTTTGATTTTCAAGTTGCGATTGTGTAGGAGTGGGTTTATCAACCATAGGTTTCTTTTCTTACCTTAAGGTAGGAGCCGAAGGAACCATGGGATGTTGTTCAACCACTTTCTCTTTAGCTTTATAAAAAAAAAATATTTTAGGAGGCATAATGAGACTTATTTGGTTATCTCATGGTCTCTTATAGGAAATGGGTGGAGGATTTGCTATGTTTTGGTCTTGGTTACTTGGAAGGGTTTTTGGTTCAATCATATTTTCATCAAGGATAGGAGGCTCAATCGAGGGTTGAGGCATATTGCTAAGGGATAATTCTGCTATGTTTTTTTCCTTAAATGTTTGATAAGATCTAAAAAAGAAGTCCTCACGAGGCCTAATAGGTTCCATAATTTCAGGCCAAAAGAAATCCAACGAGAAATTTCCACATGAGAAGACATAGGATTAAAGCCACTATGATGCATAAAAAATATCTCATTTCCAAATGGAAACTTTAAGAATTTATGCACAATCAATGAGATGACATTCATGGAGTGAAGCCATGGGCAACCTAACTTCACACAAAATTGGTCTGATGACGGGATGATGGAAAATGAGACACGCAATTTTTTCAGTCCAACTTTTAAAGGAAGAGTTGTCAAACCTATCGTAGGGAAAGTAAAACCATTATGCGTTTTGATCCATGATTTCATTTTTCATAATTATCTTGATAAAACTCATCCAAAAATAAGAATTCTTTAGTTATCACATTCTCTACATAGACTAGATCAATTAATATCCCATTAGTAGGCTTGTCATTGATTCTTCTAGCTATGTAAAGAGGACGATTGGGTGCATGTCTAACTATGTCATGTTGTGAGAAAGCAATGTCAAGCAACATCTTGGTTAGGCCCTTACGAGGTTGAATTTAAATCATTCCAATCGCATTGTCTATTTTCTTCACATTTTCATCATTCGTGTCAACATTCACCACATCATTCTTTGTTTCAATAACTTTGACAAAGAAAATGTTATGATTTGGTATAGTATTGGTAAAGATTTGCATATTTTGATTAGGAGGGGCTACAAACTTATTACCTTGATCATTAAAACCACCAATTTGAATATGATTAGAATCAATGAGGTCTTACACAAGATGTTTAAGATGTTGCAATATTTTATATCATGTCCATTTTGATGAAAATGGCAATAGGAATTTTGTCTATAGTTTGGAGGTAAAGGCTTAGTAGGATCAGGAGCTCTAATAGGAGCTAAGGAAATTATTTTTTGGTTTAAGAGTTGCAACATGATATTATGAAGGGTGTCAGGTAGAGGTGCAAATTGTCTATTTCTATCAAAAAATGTGTATAGATTTTTCATCTTCATAGCAGCCACTTGGTTATCAACATGTTGAGTTGGTTGGGGGGATCAAGTTGTAAAAATCATTTATTTTGTTTCTTGAATGGTTGATAGTTGTTATGAGACATGGATTCAAATTTTTTAGGATGGCTAAAGGGTGTTTTCACTTCACAAATACTAATCGAATTTTGATAATCACAGAGGGCAGTACACAATTATGTGAAGGAGAGAAATTTCAACATCTTGAGCTTAGTTTGGACTTTGTTTTGAAAATTGGAAATAAACATTCTTTGAAGGTAATCATTAGGTATATTAATGTTTATTTATGAGCAAAGCATCTAGTATCGTGCTATAAAATCAATGACCTTTTCATCATCCTTTTATTTGCATGTCATTAAATCAACCAAGGTCAACTTAGGACCTCTATGTATTTGGAAGTTATTGTAGAAGGAATCAATAAGTTCATTGAATGAACGTATTGAATTATTCGGTAAGGATCAAAACCATTCCAAATCAGTATCCTTCAAGGATCTATGGAAGAGTTTAGCCAAGAGTTTTCTCAAAAATGAAGTCACTACATAGGGTTGTATATGCAAAAACATGGCTAACAAGATCTCCTTTTCCACCATATTTCTCAAATCTAAGAATAGCTATACCTTGTGGCATTTGTGTTCTCAATATCTCTAAGGACAAGGGATTTATTTTGACATATTGTGAAGGTTGGTCATTCTGATTTTGATTTAATGTAGCAATTTTTTGTTGGAGGGTTGAAACATTTTGCAAGAGTGTGTTAAGGAAATGACCATTGTTAATGTTGTGAGATGGAGGTGAATAATGTTGAGGTGTATATGTATGTGAAGGAAAAGTGACTTGTAAGTTTGTGAGGGGAGATGGATTAGGAGATATGAGATTTGAATTCACAAAGCTGAAGGGAATCCCAATGGAAATACCTAAGGAAGTGTTGACATTGCTAGTAGGTTGTATGGTTGTTGTAATAGTTGGATTGGTGTATGTTGGAATAGAGGTTATGGTTGTGGAAGGAGGAATTGGAATTCCACCTTGAATTTGAGTATACCTAAAGCTTGAGCACTACTAGTTATCATAGGGACATGTTTATTAATGACATGAGCTAAGCTACGAACAATCTCTATTCCTTGTTCATTTTCAATTATTATCCTCATGTTATCTATCATAGGGACCGCATTCAGAGCATTACATCTAGAAATTACCGAATCTCTCAATTTATCAAGTTCTTCATCCATTCTTCTAAGGTTCTCATGAGGGACATTACCGATCACTAATCAACATCAGTCACATTAGGTGTAGGTAGGGAAGTCATGGGAAATAACATGTTAAGGGTATGATCGATAGTACTATAAGTGAAAGAGTGTATCACAAGATGACATAAGTCTCGAACTATATCTCACAACAGTATTGGAAATAGGACACCAAGTCGTGAAGCTCATACAAGTTTCACAAGCCCAAGGTACACTGAAAATGGATGAGGTAAAATGCAATGAAATATATCCTACAATGTAAAGTAGAATACAAAAAAGAAAAGATTTAAAATAAGATAATTTTTTGATTATGCTATGTAAAAGCCTAAAAATGATATCTTTTAGGTGCAAATTTGAATTCAATCAATGCACTAAATTTGAAAAATTATGCTTAATATGAATAATTTTAGATAACATAAATTCAAAAAACTGAAATAGTACACTAAATACAAAAACACAAAAGGCATAATCGATGATTTTAATGCTCAGAAATTTAGGAAAAGCCCTGATCAGAGACTCATTCGCCCATGGGTGAATGGGTCTTACTTCAAGGTTTTTAAAAATTAATTTGCAATTTTCTGAGATGATTTCTAAGGTTTTCAGGTTCTGGTTTTAGACAGTGAGTTACAGTTTCATTTATTTATAAAATGAGGTATAAATGCAAGTGCAAAATAGTACTAAATGATAAGAAAAAAGACCTAATTTGAGATACAATTTTGATTCAATTTGTAGATGTGAATGATTGATTATGCAATGCTATGTAAACATGATGCAAAATGACTGATTTTTTGAATTTTCTAGATTTTAAAGGATGCAAAAATGAAAACCTAAAACCCTAAACAAGATGCAAACTAATGCAAGTAAACAACCCTAAATGAGATGAAAATCAATGCAATGCAATGAAAATGAATGCAATAACTAGATCTAGGGCTCAAAATGGACTCCAAATCAACAAGATATGATGCACAAAATTTGGTTTCACAAAAATGAAATAGAGAAAATAGGTGGGTGCATCAAATATGGATTGATGAACCAATTAGGGACCTATTTTCCTTTATTTCATTGGGAAATGAGATCCCCACAAAGAAGTGATTATCAACCCTTAGGTAAATCAAGTCAAAGTGGGAATCTTCATATTTCCTTATGACTAAAGGACGGGGGTCAAGATCAAGCAATACTTTGGGGAGAAAAATTGAAAATAGAAACTCAACTCCAATATGCAATATAACACTTGAAACAACAATATTAAACTCAATACTTGCAGAAATAGAAAATAGAATGTAGATCTGAGAAGGGTAGAAACATGTGTACCAGTCACCAAAAGTTCTTTTTAGAAGTTGATCTAAGACTCATTCACCCATGGGTGAATGGGTTCAAGTACAAGGGTTGCAACAATATTTTAGGAGCCTTTGGTGTTGATCTGAAGCTTCTGATTTGTCTAGGTTTTAGTGTCGGAAACTAGGAAATCCGATTTGTAGGTTAGATTATGTGATTTGATGACAACTTTGACAACTTTTGTAACTTTGATAACTTCGTAAATATTGCACTTCAAAAGGTACTCAAGTATTCTTCAACCTAAATCTACAATCGTACACAAAAAAGGGAATTATTATTATTTTTTTAGTGAATAGGGGTTTGCCTTGGTCAAACCCCCTTTTGGTAATCAAACCTTGCATTGAAATAATGCACAAAAGAGGGAATGAAGAATGAACAAAATCTATGTTAGCACTCAAAAAACCCTTGAATGAAACCTTGATAATTGAGATATTAGGAAGTCTACAACTTGCATGAAATGGCTAGTTTGGATGTGGATCTTAACACTTGAATCTTGCTTGAAATGATACCTTGAATTCTTGATTTGATCATAAAACCTACATCACAATGTTAGATCAAAAAATATGCATGATGCAAGAAGACTTTGACATGATGAATGGATCTTGAATGTTGCAATAAATCTCTAATATATCTTCTCTTGGATGCCCTTAATCATAAAATTTAGCTCTTGTAAATTCACATAAAAATTCTAGCTTGAAAACTCTAGGTGAAACTTAGAAAATAACCTTGTATTTATAGGTATGTATCCTTAATTTCTCAAAATTCAAATATCACAAGATGAAACTGAATTATGGATTTGAATGTGTTAAAATACCAAAAAAAACATAATTTAAATTTAGTTCCAAAGGTTTAGGGAGGGCCATTTTCCCATGGGAGAATGGGTTCCAGGTCCATAAACCTAGAACACACATTGCTCAATGTAAAGTGTTATGTTTAGGCATTAATTATTTTTGAGTTTCCCCTTCAGAAAATGTAATTAATTAGACTTTTAAATGAATTAAAGGTATGGTTAATGAATAATTAAGTTTAATTAGTTAAGAGGGCCCAAATAAGTGTGTATTTGTAAAGAGGTACATTTAACAATATTAAATTAAGTCATTGTTAAGTCCAGTTTAACTAGGAGGACCCAAATAATTGAGAAAATGTATTTAGGGTTAAATTTTCCTACACTACACCAAAAATAGTGTATTAATAGTAAAATATCTTCCATTAACCCTTCTTATTGGACACCAATAAAGAATAATTATAATGTTCTACCACTCCCATAGTTACATTACAATTAAAGCTATCATACATAACACTGGTCTTCCTTAACAACAATACCCTTTATGCAAACGCCCTTCAAAGGTTATTTACATGGTTTAAGTGCAACATTACAATATGCAACAAAGATAGTTCTTCATATGCATAAATTGACTCCTCTACATGAAACCTTAAGACGTACACATAAAATAGAAAGAGAAAAAATATTGCATTACCCAATGGGAGCTGACCTCCCAACCTTAGGATTGAAATGCAATCCACACCTAAGATTAGGGAAATTTATGGTGAAAAATAACAACACTACATTACCATATTTTATAATAGAATGGACAAACAACACTTACTACAACAACATATAGATAACATAACAAAAATCATAAGTTACACACATGGTTTCCCATTAAAATCAAGGGATCAAAAAAAGGTTCTTCTCTAAGAACCTCATAGATGGGGAGTAAGAACATCTACTTGAGGAAAGATAACCAACAAAAAAAATTTGTATATCTCAACCATTCTCCCAATATCTTCCACTTATAATTAATTCACCAAAATCTCCACACACATTACGCAATATTTCATCAATTGAGATATATGGGTACTCTTACCCATCAATTTTTCCCCTCAAGGACATCTCACTCACTCAACCCCAAATAAGGAGTAATCCAATCAAATTGGGAGAGTATACTCCTACTACATAACAAAATCATAACCCACAAACAACATTGACAACAAAACCAACATAGAATTAACCACCAAACACATTTACACATTATTTTCAAAGCTTAATAAGGAGATAAGATGTCAACCTAGTTAATCTTCAATAATTGGAAAGAGGTTGAAGAAGACTTCCACTAGTAAGCCCTCCAAGTTTTTTTGTTCCCACCAACTTCCTTCTTCCTATTCTTTAATCACCAAACTTCTTTTCCCCATCCCAAAAACCAAAATTGAGAAAAGTAAGAATGAATTTCCCAAAGCCTTCTCCACACATAAAAGGGAAAACTAAAATAGAACTCTAATCTCTCCATCCTCAATTGTGAAGGTGACAAGTACCACATTCACAGTTGATCATTGAAACCACTACTTCAACCTTGCACACTCTTAGTGTGAAGGTTCCCTAGGACCACTCCTTGTGGCCTCTTAGGCAAGCTTGCCAACCTACTTGATCAAACAAATTTAAATTTTGTCACAATGGTAAATGGATCCAAAAGGGGTTTCATGTTACATATAAAATCAAATTCATGCTCATAAAAGTGGTCCTAGAATCAAGTCCTATGACCTAGGACCATGGGGAACACCATTAAAGCAAATTTATCATGTTAAATCCATATAAAAACTTGCAAATAAGAGAAAATTTAAGTCTAAAACAATAGAACCATAATATCCTCTTGAATCCCACATGCAAAATTCAATACAAAGTCACTAACACCAAACACTAAACAATGTAGACATCAAATTACACATTACAAAATAATTTTATATCATTAAGAAAATAAATAATGTGGCCAATATGAAAATAGCTATGATAATGAAAAGGAATCCCATCACAATCTAAAGGTTGAGACTAGCTAAAATCAACAATTTTGAAACTAATATATACTAGAAGATTTAGATGGAGGTGTCTAAATCAACAAGAATGTGAATAAAGGTAGTGTGAATGAAACTAGAAGAGTATTTTCTTGTAATTAGCAAGTTTCTTGAGGAATCACCAATTGCTTCAAAGTACACATCAAAAGAGAATTGGAACAAAAGATCAATAAGGTGAACTCACACTAGTATAATATTATACCATGGTTTAGCATGTGGGTTTGCTAGCCCAAACTCTAGAGATAATTTTAGAGAATAATATAAATTGGTCCTTCACAATATAAACTATCTTTCATTTAACAAGCTACTAGAAACTAGTGATCTACTTACATACATATTTGGAAGGATTGGTCATAAATAGTTAAAATTTCAAATTAATCTTACATATAATTGGAACAAAACATCAATAAGGTCATAGATCAATTAGAGAGTTTCCAAAAGTGTCCGCATTTCTAAAAAAATGTTATTTGAATTTGAATTTCAATTTCAATACAATATAAAAATTTCACACTATTTGATAGTGTAAAGTATTTGTACATTGTATCCTATCTAAATAAGAAAACTTCTTATAGACTCATTGCTTTGAAAGGGACTCTACTAGGAGATAATTGGAAGATCAAAATCAAGAACATAAACAATATAGCTAATGGGAACCTTGTGTGAAGACACCCATCCATACCCATTTTCCTTTACCCAATTCAGTATGATAAAATATGTAGTCGCAAATGTATAGAAGTTTAAGTAGGGATAAACACAATCTATAATAAAACATATCAAAATGGCATTGGCATTGGTAGAAGACTCAGGCCTCCTCAATTCTACAATTGCATCTAATTCCCTTTCAATGTAGTCAAGAACAAAGACATTTGGAAATTCAAAGCATTTTTTCAGTGAGCCCAAATCAAACATTGCCCTCGTGCATATCATCACATCCCTTGGCCATTTATGCACATTGTTTGCAAAAGGCATAGTCAACACAAAATCAAATTACAATATAATGATAAATATATAAGAGTTTTTGGTCCAAATTTGTGTGATATTTCTTTCTTTATTTATGTTGATGATGAATCATGAAGTGTGATATTAAATGTTGATTAAAATTATTCACAAAATTTTTAATCAAAATTTCTTCAATTAATTTAAATTGATTCCATTTTTTAATATTTAATTTTTTTTTAACCTTTTATTTGTGTAGATCATTTATTTACAATTATTACATTCTATAAAATTAGTGAACATAGTTCTATTCTTTAAATATATATATGTACTCATAATCTAATTATTCTAATTTATATTTTATATTTCCTACTTTTTGATTGATTCTTTCAAAAAAATACAATTAACTATTATCTTACATGTCAAAATATTTAAAAGTGAGCATCGAGGTTCTTGTGTTTTAAACATAGGTCTAGAGGTCATTATAACTCATCGAATTATTAGATAAGTGTATATTCTCATAACATCAAAGTTTTTGTCATAAAACTTGCACTAACACGATCATAATCATTTAAGCACTTCCATACTTTCTTGGCATGTATTCACATTATTCATAGACAAATGGGGTTACTTGTTATCAAGAAAAATTTAAGTATTTCTTCTACATAGAAATTATCCCTAGCTGCCTAAAGACACTTAAAATTCACCTAATTTAAAATAAATGATTAATCTTATTTCATTCATTCACTAAACACTAATATACATCACTAATTATTATATTAAATAAAATTAAATTGATTTCTATTTAATTATTATATTAAAATAAATTGGTCCATTTGCATCCCTTTGTTAAACTAAATTAATTAAACTCACTCTCATCCACTTAAAAATAAATAAATAAAATCTTAATAAAGTTATTCCTCTAAAATCCATGGTTCACATCATCAATCTACAATAATTAAATTAAAATAAAATAAATTAAAAAAGGGCCCCTTGCTCGTGATCCAATGACTTGAGTGCAAATCCACCATCCATCCATCATTTAATCTTATTCATTCACATCTACATGCAAGCACCTATAATTGAAACCCTAAATCATTTATCTCTCATCCTACACACATTGTGCTCATCTAAGGGATCCACAATCAAGATCAATAAGGGAGATCCACAAGCATATCCTCCTACATTGATCCTACATACATATCTCATGCCTTCTTCATATGTTTATGCAACAAATACATCATTTAGTAAGGCACATGCTATATAAATCTTGAAGAATCCAAAAGTAACTACATCACTCACATCTATAAGAAAATCTACTCAATACAAGGAGATCTATTGCTTGGTAAGCAAAGGGAAGAACTTGCTTTTATATTTTCTACACTCAACCTTTACGTATTTTATTTGATTTAGAATAATTATTTAATACGGCTTTAATCTCTTACCTTATGTTCTAGATCTAGCATTGTGAATTATGTTTTCTCCCAAAACAATTGATCCACAATTGCACGACATAGTTTAATCAAGTCAAAGCTAGGGATTTATCATGAATAATTTGAGGAGTGTTAAACTTGTCCGATTTTTGAAAGTGGGTAAACTCCCCTTCGCTTTGGGCTTAGCTAAAACTAGAAGGGTATAACCAAATATCCACATATATGATAAATCAACTATAGTAGTACCCAATGAAATTTTTCCCAAATTTTACCATTAGACCTAAAATTACCTACTACTATGAACTCTATCAAGTTAATGTACATATGAAAAACATGATTCTTTCAAGATGAAAAATTTCAAGGTTTGCTTCAAATATTCCTTGGGTATTTGGAGTTGATAGAGAACCCCACAACTCCCAAAAAAAACCTACAAACAATTATCTTATCACAAAGAAGAAATCAAAGCAACTGATTTGCTATGCAACCTATTTCAACAGATTGTTGAATTTAATCATTCAAGCATTCGGGTGTAACAATGAATCATGAGGTGTGTAAAAACCTACCTCTATTCCTAAACTACTATTTAAATATTCTTCATTTTGAGGAGGATGGTTGAATAATTTTTCCCAATCCATTAATGTCTATCTAATGGGTGACAAATGGATTGTCATTGTAATGTGCACGTTCCTCTTCAAAAATAGATCAAGTGAAAAAAAAAAATTTATTTTTCTCTTTGTGACATAACCAATAATACTAAATGAACCAATCTAGTTCTAAGTATAAGGAATCCATTAGCACCTTTTGTTAACATGTAACATTATGAATGTCAAATAATTGTTCCATTTAGTTGAGCTAATTGGTAGGACCTTTGCTATCAAAATCTTGCATATCCAACTTTTTTGTGAAGTGTCTAACCATAGAATGATGATCCATCTTCAAATCTAATTCAAACCCAAAGGCGCTCTTTCCCTTAGGAGACTCCTCTAACTCCCAATCCTAGTTGTATCACTCCCTATGTTTGGAATCTCTAGGATGTTGGCCATGAAAAAAATTCTCCATCATCTTCTTGATATCACTTGTCTTAGCCAACCCTTGCATCTTCTCTACCATAATTAACAAGATTTAATCCTTCATATTTTTGTTTCTTTTTTTTTAATTTAGTTGTTTATAGATTCATTATCTTTAAGAACTATCTCCTCAATTTATACATCCTCATCACCTATATATTTCTTAATGTGAAAAATTCCTTTTGTCTCTTATTGCAAGACCTGCCATGGTGAAAAATAATAATTTAATAAAAAATCACACAATACAAGTCCAACTAATCTAAAACATTTATTGTGACTTACCAAGGCCTATATGTTACTTCCCAAAATAAATATTCAAGATTTTTTTTTATTTGTAACCTTGAGAATGGATATGGTGGAAACCCTAGTTTCATAAAAAATTCTTCATATCTACTTGATTTTTAAAAAAAAATCAATACTATAGGTGTATCAATGTGCCCTTGTTCAACCCTCCACATTTCTATAAATAATTCATTTAATTACTACCCAAGGAGTAATATTTTTGGATACCCTAATTTAATAATAACTCCATTAATTTTTCTCTAATTGACCTTGAATCAGTAATGAATCAATGCTAGTATATCCTTGAGTAATCCTCCAAAAACAAAGGAAAAATTCCTTAAAATGAGATATATGTGCTTCCTAATATGACCTACAAATTCAAAAGAAAATCACCTAATTTCTCTCCTTCACGATGCTAGTATTAGGCTCTAATACCACTTTTAATGAAAATTTATAAAAGAGAAGGAATATAATATGCTAGAAATACTTGATATTTATAAGCCACCTTGAGGAGGAAGCAACCAATATTCTCTAATAAAGAACTAAATTCATAATATGATGATCAAATATAACACTCACTACCTCATATATATCCTACTTATACCTTCAATATCACCAAATCTAACTTAGATACCAAAGTATAACACCTAATCCAACCTAATTAACTAAATAAGAATATAATAAAATTTATATGAATTAATTAAGATTTAAGGTAGCCACAAGCTAACTACCTATAACCCTATACACACAATAAGATTAAAGGTGTAACAACTCCACTATTTATTAATGTTTTCATTTTCAATCAATTGTACAATAAAAAATACCTATAAGACTAATTCTTTCAAAATGGTACACACATTGATTATGAAGAAAATTAATGGTTTTGCTTATTTATAAAATTAGCTCATGCCTTTTACCTTTGTCAAAATAAGGACTCAGTCCATTAAATATTATATTTTAATGAATTATATTATGAGAAAAAATGTGTTAGAATGACCATAGCTTGAAGGAGTACCATCGTGACACGTATCCAATAGTACAAGTGCTTTTACCTTTTCATTTTACTCACCACAAAAAAAAAATGAACTATACTAGGCCCACCTACCGAGCTAACTCATTGTGCTCATACCAACAATGCAATGGCTTCAAGTTGTCATACTAACAACTTAAAAAACTTATTCCAATGGTTAGATCTCTTTTTTTCAATCAATGGCTTCACTTTCTTATGAACTTTTTCATAAGTTCATTGTCATGGGGCTCATTTAAGTTAATGTGTCAACTTCTAACCAATGGTGCAACAAGGAATACTTGTCAAACTAATAGCTTATTTCTATTGCATTGCTTGTTGATCTATGAAGCAATCAATGATGTAGATTCACACCAATGTCATGAAAAAACTTGCAATTCTACAATAAAATTCATAGCTTGTCAAAATGGAAAATGAAGGCTATTTTTTATTGAATTCCCAAACTAAAAGGAATCAAAATTTTGAAAATGACAATGATAAAGATTAATTTATCAATATCATCCTAAAATGGTGAATGGAGAGAAAATATCTATAGTAAAACATGCAAATCCATAATGGTGGTGAAGGCTCTGAGATCTAACACACATTAACACACAAGGTACCTTGGCACTCATGACCAACTCAACCCATCACCTATCACTTTTAATTATTGCCACAAGCCTAGATTTCTCAACCAAATGTGGGAAAATGAAATTGATTGAAAATATCTTTAATGAAAAAGAAAAAATTTGCACTCTCAAGAATACCCAAGGTATCCACAATTTAGGCCTAATGTTCTATCTAATTATTCTTGACCACTACAAAGACTCAATGGGAACTAAAAACTTTTCTTTCTTTGAGCCACCTACACCCTACCCATAAGCTATAGGGATTTACACCTTATCAACAAAGTCTCATATAATGGCCCACCTAGCCACACACAAAACATGGTCCTTTTGACATAAGCTACATTAATTGTTTAAATGGGATTGATTCCCACACTTAAGTAACTATTGTATTGAATCTAAAACATTGAATGTTTACATACACTAATTATTATTTTTTAATTAGAAAAAAATGATCTATGGGGTTGCACCATTAATAAAAGTAAGTAAAAAAGGTGCATAAAACACATTAATAGGGGTACATTGCATTAACCAAATGGATCCTATAAATCAAAAGACCTCATTAGATCTATCTAACCCAAATTTGAAGCATTTACACTAGTTTTAGAGTGGGAACAAAGATGCATATTATGGAAGACCAAATCCTTTTTGAAGGAGTCTTAATTTTTATTTCACACAATGGTCCATATCTTAAATTAACTCTAACATCATTAAGATCTACTAAGGAAAGCTAATACTCATTTATAAGAACATAACCTTTTGTTGTTGAGGCATTAAGACTCCAATCCCTAAGAGGTTGTGAGTGCTATTATCTGTCATTTTTGAAACCTCCATTCATGATTTGAAGGGATGTTGAGACACACTTACTAGAATAAAAACCTTTGTGGCTAGAGTATTAACATTCCTAACCTTAGGAGGAAGTGACCCATTAATTTTTGTTGAGTGAGATTGAAACCCTTTTATTAACACATAATATTTTATTTCTAAAGAATGAACACTTCCAACCTTACAAGGTAGTAGAGACCCATAAAAAATATTGCTAATAAAACCTATGTCTTTGATATGCTTTACTTGAGAGGGTTGTGTTGTGCCTTGCACACATGCCCCCTCGAAACGAGGACCCCCCCCCCTTTGTGTTTTCTAATCTTTAGGTGTTTTAGATTACTGTACTTTAGAAGTTTTCCTTTCAAATAAGTGTTGGCTTTGATTTTAAATCTTGGTCATGTCCAAAGCTCAATCTTTTTTCTGAGAGCAAAGATTTGAGGGTAATATTGCATAAATAGGACCCCTACTCGAACAAGGTCAATTGATTGTCATTTTCCCACAATGTTTTCTAATGGTAATTTCTTTGCAAGGTCTAGGATGGTCGTATTTCCACATACTTAATGAATTCTCACCACCCTATAAATGATGGTGCATTATGGCATTTCGTAAACGAAGGTTTATGTGTTTCAATAAAATTTTGATGCAATTGAAGTTATTTTGAAGCTTGTTGCATGCTATCTTATTTTTTTTTGTAATGTGTGCCCTCGTTGCTATAATTTTAACCTTTTCAACCAATCATCTCCAAGACCCTAAACACATTTCTAGGTATTTTCTAGGGTTTTTCTTAGCTTTCTTCAATATTTGATGGTTGTACATTGGCTAGGGTGTATTTTGTGGATCTAGGGAATGTTTAAATTTGGTTTCATTCAGGATTTATCCTTGGCCCCTTTATTTTTTCACATTGTCCTATCGTCGTTCTTTTTTTGTAGAGCTTGCCAAAGAAACTCGTTATTGCAGAATTTTGATAGTTATCAAAACATGTCTTGTTTTCCTGGAATTGAAGTTTTATCTTCATGTTTTCATGAGTTTCTGCTAAATGTAAAATTTCAAGCTTGACTTATATTTAGGACATGTACCCTTCTTTTTATCATAAGGTTGTGTAGGGGATCATTTTTCCACTAGGTTGGGTTCCCTTTATTTATTTCCAATAAGGAAAAATGATCGTTTAAGGAATAAAGGGTAAATTTAGTGGGATTGCAATGTTGATTTCTCCCTAGGGTCGTGTCTATATGGTTTTTTTGTAAGTTTCTTCCCCCTAAATATCTATAATGGAGTGGTGAGTATGAAATTTTTAATTTTGTAAGGGGGTTGCTTTGGGTCTTTTTAATACCTTGATTTGGATATCTATGCATCTTGGTATGAATCTTTGGAATTGTTTAAACATGAAGTTAGTTTTGAAATGAAATTTTTATAACATATTTATTAATGTTTTTTATGTAGAGTTAAATAGCGAGAGTAGTCAAGATGAAGTATGAATTCAAATGTGTTTACCCATAGTTGAAGATTACTTTAGATTGAAAATTTGTAGAGGATATAGATCTTGGCCACATTGAGATAGAAGATTTAAAAGAAAGAATGTTTGGAAGTAATCCGACTCCTAATGAAAGAAAGATATTACAAAATGATATTGCCCAAGCTGTTGGTTTCCCCACTTCAATTCAATGTCTTGATTTTGTTATGGAGTACATAGAGCATTATTATGAGGACTCTAGAAAAATCATATCAATAGATGAAAGAGTACTAGCAGACTTATCAAGAGCTATCATCACAAAAACCTTTGGTATTCTAATTTTTTCACCTGTATATTTAATTACCAAGGAGAAATCCTTGATAGGTTTTGATCAAGGACCAAAGAAATGTATGAAGACTATAAATGACTTATGGCTAAAGAGTCCTAAGTCCTCTGCTATGAAATTACCCAAATATCTACTTAGGAGTGACTTAATTCCTAAGGTTAATGACTTAGTGAATTTGTTGAGTAGGGTGATGGGTATTGATTCAACATTTTAGAATTGGATGTTCTATTATGTGGAGGAAATTTTTAGAGGGTCTAAGAAGATTCATTGGGATTAGATCATTAGTGATAATATCCACCATTAGTTCTCCATGGTGAGGAAACTAAGGTTTTCCACATGGCCTCTTACATTGTGTACACATTGGCCAAGAAATTTAGATACAAAGGATTGACATGTCTTGGCCTAGCTAGCAACAACCCTAATAAACATGAGGTTTATGATTTCTACACTCAACTAAAAATGCACAATGTCATGAACCATTACAAGAGTATCAGTGATGCCTTCATTATGTTCATTGTGAGAAAATTGTAAAGAGATATTAATAGGAGGCTATCCTCTTTTGCTACAGACCTTATCTAAAAATTTGGCTATTGGTTAATTCAGTTCACTTGTAATACGTCAAAATGGATGGATTCTATGGTGCACCCTATAAAATTCCCAAGTACCCCAAAGAGAAAAAGGTGTTGTTAGAAATGACAAGGTAATTCTGCACCTTCAATAAATTACTCAAAAATATGCATAGGGTCAGAGTACCCTATCCCATGATAGTTAGAAAGGGACTATATGCATATCCTTCTCACTAGTTAGTAGAAGGATCAAATATGGAGTTGCAATTCTTCCATCTTAACTTTCACAATATCATAAAACATTTTTTATCCATATGAAAAAAATGAAGAAAAATGTAGGCAAGATGTATTGGCACAAGTTGGATATTGAATACTTTTGGGCCAATTGTAAAGATGTTTTAGAGGTTAGGAAGAAGGCTTATTCCAGGTTAGTTGTTGAATATATAAGAACACTTTTCCTATTTGTTATTCCTAATTAAATTTTCAAGATGACAAGACATTACAAGAGAAGGAATATATTGAAGTGACAAATAAGCCAATGTCACTACTAGACTAGGCTAAGAAGGAGGTTAAAAACCTTAAAGTAATAATAAGACTAGTCATGAGGGTAACAAAGATATGGGTAGAAGCTCAATCTACAACTCGTATGAACTAGGGAATATGTTTGATATTTGATAAAATGGAAGAGGAACAAGATTACTTAGATGAAGAAGAAGAACAAGCAAATAAAGAAGCTAAGGGAGAAAAAGAGCCAATAGAGGGTGAAGTAGGAACTTCCTATAAAGATAAGGGAAAAGGGAAGAAGATAAAGGAGGAAGAGAGCGAATCTACAGCTAAGCCCAGAGTAAATAAGAGAAAATTTGATTCTACCGAAGGGATAAATCCTTGAAGAAAGAGAAAAAAAGTTAAACATGACACAGTGGAGTAGCCTACTGCAAGTTAGGAGGATCCCATTTCATCCCCCAAACCTCTAGTTTCTATCTCTCCACCTTAATGTTGGGAATAGGATGCCATTTAATTGAAATTGTAAACACATTTCATGTATCTCCTAAGTCCTTGGAAAGTGTTCCCCAACACTAGGATTAGAAAGAGATTAAATTCAAATGAAATGAACATGTTAAATTGACATTTGTAATTAATTATAAATGATAGGAACATGTGGGGATGCCCATGAAGAGCTCCTAAAAACTAGGAGAACATGGGGCACCCATATGGAAGGTGGAACTCACCTTGAGTTAAGTTAACTATTTGGAGAAAAGATAGCACTTCAATAATGCATGTAAAGATCCTAGAAGTGAGGGATTAATTTTTACATGTGTGGAGTTCAGTTTAGTTTAGTTTAGTTCATTTCAGTTTAGTTTAGTTCAGTTATGGTTTAGTTATCTTCAGTTGCATGTAGTTAGTTTCAATTGAATGCTAGTTGAGTTTAGTTGACTTGGAATGCATGACTAATGACTTGAGTTGCATGACATATAAAAGGTGATACATTCAGTTAAGTGGGGATGATCAATCATGCATGATATTTGCATGAATGGTGGAGAGATATGTTTCAGTTAAAAGAGATTGACTTGGACCCACCTTGGATGCCCAAGTTGGAATCTTGTTGTTAACGCTTTTGCGTGATAATATATTTTATAAGGCTGAGTTAAGTGGGCCCATTCTTGGGTGCCAACTTTGAGGATAAGCTGAGAAGATATCTTTGGAATCAACGTTGAGTTATGACTTCAGTTTGGGATGCCCAAATTGATGAAGGACTTGGTTTGACATTTTTTTTCATAGAAGAACTCTAAGTTTGCAAAGAATAGGCATAGGTTTTGTGAGATAATATTTGTACTTTGTAATTGTAAACTCTTTTGAGTTTACAAGGCTCATTATTGTCTATAAATTGCAAAAATTTGAATAGAGTTTTATCAGATTTTATTGCAGGTTGTGAAGAAGAATTGTTGAAGGCAAAAGAAGCATCTCAAGCAAGGATTGGAATTATTGTAATCTTATTCTAAGATTAAATAATACATTGATTCTTGGTGGAGTTTTTTCCCAAAAGGGTTTCTCCACGGTATATGTTGTGTAACTTCTTTCTTTTGGTCTGATTCTTCTACAATCTTCTGTCTAATTCTACAAGTGGTAAAATGAATTAAACAGATAATCATCCACAAAGAAATTGTAACAAAGAACACTTAATTTAGATCTATAGCTACAATATCTCTACAAAGTATTAAGCTACATAATTACCTCCATTTTTCAACACCCCTATCATTTCCATATCTTCTACAACCACCATTTCCACTTCTCACCCTCCCATTGATATATTTGTGTATATCTCTACTTCTACCATCACTCCTATTGCACCCATAACCATTGATTCTTCTCCTAATCCTTCACCTACTTCCCAATCATCTTCCCCTTCCATATCACTTACTCAATTCACCATGTCTATCATCTACCATTCCATCTATGTCTCTCCCTCTTACCTCTCTTGACCTCCCCCAAACTTTTATAACCTATATATCTCACATGCCCAAGGAGGTTACTGCTATAGTGCTATCTTAAGTGAAAATGACTTTGTTAAGTCAAATTGTTGGGGATGCTCTAACTCCTACTTCTCAAGAGATTCTTGAGCCACCAACCATGGAAGATGCTAAAAAGGTGTTTAATTTTTTTACAAGCACAAGAAGAATATAGAATTTCTAACTTGAGCCAAGTGAATGAAACCCTTGTTTGACATTAGGTACAACCAAAAGAGGCACTTGATACAAAACCTCAGGTAGAATAAATGTTTGTGGGGGAAACAAATGTAATCTTAGGAACATCCATGATAATTTTTCTCCTCCACCATCCCAGTATGAAAAAAATGTTGGTCAAATTTTTATTCCAAAATGGTTGCAAGGAAAATTGAAGCATAAGCAACTTGTAATTGAAACTCTTGAACTAAGTTTAGAGAGACTTGTTGGCAACACAAGGGTAGACAACTGAGAGGGGGGTGAATTAGTTGTCAAAAAAATTTAAACTTATTAACCTTATTCTCAGATCTAATAAATAACCATGAAAGCATAAACCATCAACATATCAGAAATACACATAACACCAAGATTTTTACGTGGAAGCCCTATTAGGGGAAAAACCACGATGGAGGTTAGTCCACAAGATTATACCCTGCTAAAATTATAAAGAAGAATAAATGGGGAATGAACTTGCATTTAGGCACACTGCCTAGAGCTCATTGCTCAAATATAGAAAGGCTTACTGCCCAAAGGAAGACACATTGTCTTATAGAAACATTTGGATTACATCCGCAGGATTTTGAACTAAGAGAATAGCATCTTCTAATGCCTAATTACAGTTCTAGTTAAGCACATGAAATCTTTTTCACTCTTCTTCGAAAGATTGGAACATTATTCACGCATAGGACTTGCACACTTCACACATTCACTCACTCAAATGATAAAACAATCACTTATATATATTTGCAACAAGAGATTACATCGCTACATGTCGGCTTTAACAAAAATAATAAAACATATGCAAACTGTCAGCCCAAAACAATAAATAATTTTCAATGCAAATTAACTAATGTCAGCCACAACATAATCCAAAACAAAATCCTCAAACATGAAACACCTTCAAAAATTATTCCTCGAAGATCCACAACACGCTACAACACCTTGTTGGGCATGAACATGAAAAAAATGAACACGCAAGAGAAAATCTCTAAATCAATGCAAATGTGCAACACAGACATAGCACAATCTAGAAACATCCACAAGCATCATGAATCACCAGAGAAGCATCTGCAACAATTGAACTTACTAGTATCACATTATCTTTATTTAGGAACACCAACTGAAGCAACAAAATGACTGTCAGAACACAACTGCTCATAACCCAATCAAATCTTCATGTGGATCTTTGAAACTTAATGTGGATAAACTAGATATACTCGAAAACAAACCCTTTAATCCACAACCTTTGGTCATCAATATACTGAGCTAACCAACAAACTAAACTTCACTTCACCACTGACAACCTACAACTTATTTTATTACAATTTTTCTATTTCCTCGACATTTACAACCTCTAAGACATTAATGCCAATAGTGTTGACATCAATAAAAACCACATATTAACAACATCCAACAATCTCTCCCTTTTTCATTGATGGAAACACATGATGTGAAAAACACCATCAATGCAACTTCTCTTAACACTTTTTTCCCCCTTATATTTTGACTCTTTTCTCCTCAACTCTTTCACATAACTCTTCTCCCCACAAAGTTTTTAACATGAATCTTATCCCCCTTTGACATCAATGATAAAGATACACACAAGCTCTAAACCACATATTTGAACATCTGACTAATCCCCCTGAGTAGCAACCACCACAACACCAATATGGATCAAGATATGACTATGATATTCACGAACTGATGCAAGTCAATGCATCTTAGTTCTGATTTGGAAGGGTAATCACTCCTAGCTTCCCTTTGAGATACTCAAAATTATCCTTAGACAATGGTTTGGTAAAGATACCTGCAATTTGTTCCTTAGTAGGCACGTACTTCAATCTGACTTCCTTTTCACTCACCTTCTCTCTCAAAAAGTGAAACTTGATATATATATGCTTGGTCTTTGAATACAGCACTGAATTCTTAGAAATGTTAATTGCACTTGAATTATCATAGAATATAGCAATAGGTTCATCATAAACAACTCTGATATCTTTCAACATCGGCTTCTTCCACAATACTTGAGTATAATTGTTAGCAACAACAATGTATTTTGCCTCTGCAATAGATAAAGAAATGGAATTCTACTTCTTACTTAACCATGAAATCAACTTCTTTCCCAAGAAAAATGCACCACCACTAGTACTTTTTTTATCATTTACATCTCCTACCCAATCAACATTAATAAAAGAACTCAAAGTAAGATCATCATCTTTAGGGTACCATAGGCCAAAATCAATTGTCCCCTTCAAGTATCTGAAAATCCTCTTCACAACAGTCACATGTGATTCCTTAGGATCAGCTTGAAATCTTGCAACAATGCATACACCATTCATGATATGAGATCTAGTTTGAGTAAAATAGAGCAATCCACCAATCATCGATCTGTATCTAGTCTAATTTACTTTCAAAGAATCATCATCTTGTGTCAACTTGCATCTGATCACCATAGGTGTACCAACTAGCTTTGAATCCTCCATACCAAACTTCTTTAGCAATTCTTTCACATACTTGGATTGGGATATAAAGATCCCTTTATCTAGCTGATTAATTTGTAATCCCAAAAATAATTTCATCTCACTAATCATAGACATCTCAAACTCATTCTACTTCTCATCTGCAAACTTCATGAACAAACTATCATCTCCTCCAAAAATGATATCATCAACAAAGACTTCAACAATCAAATATTTATCATGATCAATCTTGAAATACAAGTTACTATTAGCAGTACCTTTGTTAAATCCAAGCTTCAACAAATACTTTTCCAATCTGGCATACCATTCTCTTGGGGATTTCTTAATTCCATACAATGCTTTCTTCAACCTACAAAGCATATCTCTCTGATCAGTCAATTGAAATCCATCAGGTTGCTCAACATACACTTCTTCCAATTCTCCATTTAGAAATGTTGACTTGACATCCATCTGATAAACCTCGTATTTTTTGTAAGAAGCATAAGCAATAAATAGTCTCACAACTTCAATCCTAGCAACAGGGAATTTTTTTTCTTCAAAGTCAATTCCTTCCATTTGAGAATATCCTTTACACACCAGCCTTGCTTTGTTTCTAACAACTTCACCTTGCTCATTCAATTTGTTTCTAAGGACCTATTTAGTTTCAATTACATTTTTGTCCTTAGGTCTAGGAACAAGAATCCATGCGTTATTCTTCTCAATTTTCTATAGTTCTTCACATGCTTCATTGACACTATTGTGCTCAATCTTTGAAATCAAACAATATTCTTCTGCAATTTTTCTCCTAGTCTGAACACCTTTTTTGTTATCACCTATAATCTAATATTCTGAATGATTTAGTCTTAACATACCTTGGATTCATAGGATGTCCTTGAACTTTAGGATCTTGTGATCTCAATTCTGCACTTTCACTAGTTTCTTCCTCTTGATTTTGCTAATTCACCGGAATGATCTGAACTTTCTTTCTTGTAACTGAACTATTATTCTAATCATCTGAATCATATCCATAGGTTCTAGATGGTCTAACTATATCTTCATCAACCTTGACATTAGCACTTTCAACTACTTTCCTCAATCTCTTGTTGTAGCATCGGTAGGCCTTACTCTTAGTAGAAAAACCAAGAAAGATTCCTTCATCACTTATAGCATCAAACTTTCCTATATCTTCATCTCTTTTGATATAGCATTTACTCCCAAAGATTTTGAAATATCTAACAATAGGCTTATGACCAGACCATAGCTCAAAAGGGGTCTTATTGGTATCACCTTTGATTTATACCTTGTTGAGTGCGTAAACAACAGTACTTACAACTTCTCTCCAATAGATATGTGGAACATTTCCTTCCAACATCATAGTCCTAGCAGCATCTTGAATTGTCATGTTCTTCCTTTCCACAACTCCATTTTTTCGAGGGGTCCACGGAGAAGATAATTGTCTCTTTATCCCATGCTCTTCACAAAAATAATTAAACTCATGGGAAGTGAATTCATCACCTCTATCTAATCTCAGACATTTAATCTTCAAACTTGTCTCTGTCTCAACCATAGCCTTAAAAATCTTGAATTTCTCTAGAGCTTCATATTTTTCCCTTAAGAAAGTAACCCGCATCAATCTAGAGTAATCATCAATAAGTAACATGAAGTATTTGTCTCGTAAACTTCTAATTCTAGAAGAACCACACAAATCAATATGAACAAGCTCCAACACTTTATTTGAACAATGTTGTTTGCTCTAAAATGAAATTCTAGTTTGCTTCCCTAACTGACATTCCTTGCATATAGTATTAGTAGGCTTTACCAACTTAGGAAGATCTCTCACTACCTAAGTAGAAATTATCTTGATAATATTTTCAAAGTTTACATGACACATTCTCCTATGCCACAACCAACTTTCATCAACTTGAGAAATCAGACAACTTTTACCAGTGGCATTTAGGTGAAAGATGTTACCTTTTGTTTTTGTACCTGAAGCAATCACATTTCTAGAACTCCCCAATATTCTACACTTTCCATTCTTGAATTGAAGATTGTATCCCTTGTCAACCATCAGTCCAACACTTAAAATATTATGCTTCAAACCTTCCACATATAGAACATCATCATTATTATTCTTACCATCAAGAGAAATGCATCCTCTGCCACGGATTACACCAACTTTGTCATCACCAAATCTTACAACACCACCATCATAATTTTCCAGGCTCACAAATTTTCCTTTATCACCTGTCATGTGATGAGAGCATCCACTGTCAATCACCCATTCATCTTTTTCTTCAACTCTGGCCACTAAAGCTTTCTCCACATTAGCAGATTCAGTAGGTACAGGATCATTTTCCTTGATAACAATAAATACCCATTCATCTTCACTTACATTCCCTTTATCAGATTCATCATCTGTCACACCTTCATCAACAACATAATAACACTTTCTTTGAAATCTAGGCTTGTTAGGTCTTGGCTTAGGAACTCTTTCCAGACACCTTGATGCAAAATGACCTATCTTATTGCAAGAAAAAAAATTAATAGGAAATTTCCATTTATACTTACCTTCTCCTCTAGCTTCCCTTTTGACAATAAGTGTTTCAAGCTCATCTGGTTTTCTCTCCTCTTCTTCAATCTCTCTCATTTCCTCCTCGTACTTGAATATGTTTCTAGAATAACTTTCTCCCAGATCATATCTCTGCTTATCTTTTTTGGAGGTAGTAGCTTTGAATGAAAATTCTATCTTAGGAAGAACATCACCAAAATCACTTAACTAAAAAGCTATAAGCTTACCAATCAACATGTCTCTTGCTACATTTGTCACAATCCGGATCTCTTCAATAGCAGTAGCTTTGGCTTTGTATGCAACAAGAAAGGATCTAAGCACTTTAGCAACAATTTTTGATTCATCCAATGTTCCACCAACACATCTAATACTACACACAAGTTCATTCACTCTCTGGATGAAAGAAGTAATGTTCTCATCATCACCCATTCTCAACATTTCATATTTCCCTTTCAAACTTTACAACTTAGCAACCTTCACATGTGCATTACCTTCATACAAAGTTTCCAACTTTTTCCAGATCTCATAAGCAGTCTTCAAATCCATAACATTTGTCATCTTGGAATCAATTAGAGCACTTAACAATGCTTCCTTAGCTCTGATATTGTACTCAACATCCTTAATCTCAACAATAGTAGAAGGACCATTATGTGGGATGATATACCTATTCCTTGTAATATTCCAGAAGGGTTCACCAATGCATCTCAGATGACACTCCATTCGAGCCTTCCACAGAGAATAATTAGTTCCATCAAATCTCGAACTATCCTTCTTGTATGTCGCCATCCTAGATCACCTCAAGCTATCAAACTTATTATGAGGAACCTGCTCTGATACCAATTGTTGGCAACACAAGGGTAGACAATTGAGAAGGGGTGATGAATCAGTTGTCATAGAAATTTAAACTTATTAACCTTATTCTCAAAAATGATAAATAGCCATGAAAGAATAAACCATCAACACATCAGGAATACACATAACACCAATATTTTTACATGGAAACCCTGTTAGGGGAAAAACCATGGTGGAGGTTAGTCCACAAGATTATACCCTATTAAAAGTATAAGGAAGAATAAATGGGGAATGCATTTTCATTTAGGCACACTTCCTAGAGCTCACTGCTCAAATATAGAAAGGATTACTACCCAAAGGAAGACACACTATCTTATAGAAACATTCAAATTACATCCATAGGATTTTGAACTGAGAGAATAGCATCTACTAATTCCTAATTACAATTTTGGTTAAGCACATGAACTCTTCTCACTCTTCTTCACACTGCTTCACACTTTGTCTCTACCTTCAAAAGATTAGAACATTATTTGTGCATAGGACTCACACACTTCACACATTCACTCACTCAAATGACAAAAAAATCACTTATATATATCTACAACAAGAGATTACATCGCTACATGTCAACTTCAACAAAATAATAAAACATATGCAAACTGTCAGCCCAAAACAATAAATAATTTTCAATGCAAATTGACCAATGTCGACCACAACATAATAAAGACCCCAAAAAAATCCTCAAACATGAAACACCTTAAAAAACTATTTCTCGAAGATCCACAATACGCTACAACACCCTGTCGACTAAGACTATTAAAAATATGAACACGCAAGAGAAAATCTCTAATTGTGAGCACAACCATCAATGCAGACATGAAAAATAGATAGAGCACAATCTAGAAACATCCACAAGCATCATGAATCACCAGAGAAGCATCCACAACAACTGAACTTACTAGAATCACATTATCTTCATTTAGGAACACCAACTGAAGCAACAGAATGACTGTCAGAACACAACTGCTCATAACCTAATCAAATCTTCATGCAGATCTTTGAAACTTAATGTGGATAAACTAGATATACTCAAAAACAAACCCTTTAATTCACAACCTCTAATCTACAATATACTATGCTAACCAATAGACTGAACTTCACTTTACCACTAGCAACTTGCAACTTATTTTATTACAATTTTCTCAATATCCTTGACATATATAGCCTCTAAGGCATTAATTCCAATAGTGTTTTCATCAATTACAACCACATATCAGAAACATCCAACAAGACTTAGCAAAATAAAGAGGCCAAAGGAAAAGAAGAAGGAAAAAATAAGGTCTCATATGACCAAAGATGTCTCTAGATCAAGAATTTTGCATGTAGCCACCCCCATTGTAGATAAGGATAGTAAGGACACTTTTCCAAAATAATTTAATATTTTTGCTATCAATTTGGGTCCTATCCATAGAGTACAATAGATAGAATAGATCGAGGGGTATGTGACCAATATTGTAAAGAGAATGAATAAAGATGAGGCTACCAAAACCTAGTTGAGAACTCGTGGTATAGCTCACTACTTTTATTAATCACTTGGTCAACCCTATTCAGAGAGACTAGGGTAAGGTTATGACTCCTATGGTCTTATCTAAGGATGATGTTGATAAAATGGGGGAAATCAAATACTAGGCCTAATCAACTTAGGCTTGGATATGTCGCATCTTTTATAAGGGGAATACAACTATTGATACTACTATTCAAGTACAAAAGCATTTTCTTTTTCTTAAAGAAGAGGTGGAAAAATTGTCTAAGGACTATATAGATAATGGGAAATACCATGATACGGTGTTCCCAAAGGTGGAGACTATAAATAAATTTCCTAATTAATTTTTTTTAAGGGGAAGTATTCTGAGTAGAGATAAACTCAAAGTGCCTCACTATTGGACACAAGTCCATGAACTTTAGAAGATAAATTATGTGTCAAGCAGAAAAGGAAGAAATCAAAATCAATGTTCAAATAAAACAAGTTTTGGATTCTTGTGGCTCATTTTTGAAGGAGTTGAATAAGTTTGAAATTGATCCAATTGTAGAGTTAGATGTTTAGGTGTTGAAGAAAACTAATGAGCTATCTCCAAAATATTTAGATGAATCTACCAAAATTTTGGTTAGAATACAAAAGTTTGTTGATCATAAGCCAATAATGATTACTTTGCACAATCAATTGATTGATCAATATGATATTGGATGCTACAAAATCCATGTTGCAACCAACCCTCAACCTAAGGAGGTCAGTCCTACTTTGAAGTATTTTATAAAATTTGTTGTTAAAGAAAAATATGAGGGAATAAGTATCATTGAAGAGAAGTTTTGTAAATATGTCAGTGAAACTTGTGTTGGATCAGCCTAGAGGTGTATTTTTGGTAATTTGTGCCCCAATTTTTTTGGGATAGGAAATCAAGAAATTTAATGATAATTATATGACAATTCTATTATTGTAATCTTAGTTGTCATTTTGTATATCTCAAGAAATATTGCAGTTAGATTCAGTTGGAGATAATGTAATGAATATTTGATATGCTCCAAACATTAAATGCACATGTAATCTTAACCCTTCGTGTTGAGGTGATCTCCACCATTGGTTATGCTTTAGGTCTTGTTGTCCTTGCCTATAAAAGGAAATATTTTCTCATTGTAAAGATTGTTGAAACTGGAATTGTTGAAACTAGATATTTGAAGTCAATCTAAGCAAGCATTGAATTTTGGTGTTCTACTTGTGGTTTCTTATATTTGTATGGTTCCTTTTCTCCAATATTAGATAAAGTTTTTCTATGATGATAATGAAGTTTTAAAATATCTGATAGATATCTGGTTCATACCATTTGTACCTTATTGATTGTAAGTTGTTTTGCATGGTTAGTCTGAACCTTATTTTATATCAGTTCAATTGTGAAGATTTATTTGAGTTACACCAGAATTGGGTGCTTAGATGAATGTTTATCATTTGAAAATCTTTCATTACCATTGAAGATTGCATTATTCTTGTAGCATTGTGAGTTTCTCTGATTAAGCAGGAATTGGCTTGTGAGGGATCCATCTATTTGAAGTATTGAATCATTGTTGTCCTTAGGGTTCCTTAACTTAGTCCATTCTTACCCTATATTTTGAATTTTATTTGAGCTATAATTGAATTTAGGAAGAAAACATCGCATAAATTGCAAAATATGATGTTAGATAATATTTTCAAATCTCAAATCTAGAAATATAGTTAGGGTTGCATATTAAGTTTAAATAATTTTGAAAACCCTTGTTAAGTTCCAATGAGGTATTTGTAAGGCCCCTTGTTAAAACACAATGTATTGAATCATTGAGTCATTTTTGCAAAGTCAAGACTTGACAAATGAATCCTTGGGATAATTATTTTGAAACATGTAAAAGTTAGATTTCCTCTCAAGAGAGATAAAATACTTAGTATTTTGTTTGTGTTATGATGTGCAAAAACACTCATCAAGAGGTTTATTTTGGTGTTATTCATTGTGAACTACACATAAGTGTATTGTAGGTGGGCTCATGTGAGAACCCAAATTCTTCCAATGAGGGGTAGAGGGTTCCCAAAGCCAAGAAACCAATGGTGCCTTGTGTTAATGATATAGACCCTATTTATTGTTTTTAATCTAGTGGAAGCTAGATATGGATGAATCAACAATAGACACGGTCCAAACCTATAATTTTAGAAGCATCTGATTAATTTGAGTCAATATCATCTCTTGCATAAGCATTTAACCTTTCCTAACATCCCTACCTATGACAATTTATTCACCACCACCTTTTCTAGCACTACTAGTAGATGATACCATGCCAAATAACAAGTCACTAAGGGAGTTTAATCCTTTTGGTGAGTAAGGAATAGATCCTATGTGCATGATGCATACCATAGAAGTATAGGTAGAGTCAAGGTAGTAGAAACTAGTTTAAAAGTAGTAGAGATTAGCGTGGACCCAGTTATTATTAATCTATAGAGATCATATAGAAAACTAAAATGCTATGCTAGTCTCTAAATAATGAGAATGCATGATAATAGACTTAACACCATTATTAGTTCAATATTTTTGGCGAAGCTTGTTGTCTAGTGTCTAGTTCACCTCTTACACAGCACAAGTAGTTTGTCCACAAATAATAGCAAGGGTAAAATTAGTTTCACTCATTGACTCAATGTATCCATAACCAATAAATCACCCAACAATGAAGCCCACTAGTTTTGTTGATGTACACATATACATAAGTCAAGCTATGAGAGGCAAGAGAAGTAGGGGTAGAACTAGTGAAGCTAGGTGTCATTGTTGAGTCTCATCAATAATAGGTTAAGATACATAACCAAGATCTCAACTAATTATACATCCTATTAAAATTCTAGTTGTTGTACCACAACCATCACTTGGGACAAATCAATATTGTATGCCATTCAATTTGAAACATAGTGGCAAAGTCTTAAGTACCCAAATCAAATAAAAAGCCTATTTGAAAGTCACTTGATACCATAGAGTTAGATCTTGATCAATTCAATAGAGATCTCGTGATGGATCCAATTGATCTTGTTAATGGATAAGTAGGGGAAAAGATATATGTACTAACAATAATTCAAGAGTGATTTTACCCCCAAGTTACCAAGTCCTAAAATTAAAGACTTGAGCAACATATGAGACAATACCTTTGCCTAGGGTTGAACCTTTATACATAAAGTGGAGATATTTGTAAATATAATTCAATAAGGTAAAGGCCATAGGTGGCAAACAAAAGACTCTCTTAGTCACATTATATCCCTCCATAAAATCGAGTCAAGCTTTAAATTGTTTGGATACAATGTTAATTACTAGGTGGAAGCAACACCATATTTTCTAGATTTAGATCTCATTGTAGTGCAAGCAATCCTTGCCCATCCCAATATATCACTTGTTTATTCAATTAAGTAATTTTTTAAAGCGCTTAAGAAATTTACTCAAATAAGTTATGTGCTTCATTCCTATCCTAGAGATATTTTAACTGAAATGGTCCTTTGTTATTGAATGTGATGCTTTTGGAAATGGTATTAGGGCTATTTCCATGCAAGAAGGAAGAACCTTGGAATTTGATATTTGTTAACTTTTTGGTCATGATCTAGAAAAATCTACTTATGAGAAGGAAATATTGGGGTGTAGAATTATGGTTACATGCAATTAAACTATGGCAACTAGGTAGACACTTCCAAATGCCAGTGGTTTCCCTCCTTTCAACCATTGTAGCCTTCTTTCTTGGATCAATGGATCTCGTCTCTTAAACAAAAAAATGGGTTTCCAAGATGTTGGGATAGGGTTTTGAGGGAATTTATAGGAATGGTAAGGATAATGTGGGGTTAATGCCTTATTCAAGCAAAATGAGGAACACGTATCTCTTTTTTCTATTTCTATTCCGTCACCCAAATGCAACATTCCAAGAATAGTTATATGATATGACTACTTATGTCAATACTTAGTAACTTTAATGGGATGCATCAATGATTCAGCAACACACTCAAGGACAAGGTATATTTATCTTAAGATACGAGGATCAAGTGTATCTTTGTAAGTATTCATATCCTCCATAGGGGCAACCATTATTAAAGAGTTAAGCACCTCTCCAATTATCAATAATTCTAGATTCAACAAGATGAGAAAAAAAAACATGATAGGAATGAAGTAGTACATATAATATTTTATGAATACATGTGAAACATTCCAACATATGAAGGGTGAATTGATTAATTTTCCTTAGACATTGCAATCTCTCCTTATATCAACTTGATAATGGGCTCATATCTTTATGGACTTCATTAAGGACCTACCTAGATTCTAGGGTAAATTTTTCATTCAAGTGATTGCTATATAGAGTAGGTCTCACTCTTGTGACATTGCAATCTCTCCTTGTATCAACTTGATAATGGGATAATATCTTTATCGATTTCATTAAGGACCTACCCAAGTCCTAGGGTAAATTTTTCATTCAACTGATTGTTATAGAGAGTAGGTCTCACTCTTATGTATTACATCATCCTTTCATTGGGTTTCCCAAGTTTGTATTGATCAAATCTACCAGGTTGGGTTGGTAGCATGCAACAAATAATGTGTAAAATATTAAAACACCTATGATAATGAAAAGGAAGCACCTCATAATCCAAAGGTTGGGACTAGCTTCAATCAATAATTTTTAATATAATATTTGTTAGAGATTTATGAAGGTGTCTAAATCAACCATAATATAAGAAAAGGTAGTGTGAATGAAAGTAGAAGACTCTTTGTTTATTGTCAAGAATTTTCTTAGGAAAATGCCAATCGCTTCAAAGCACAAATCAAACTAGAATTGGAGCAAAATATCAATAAGGTGAACCCAACCCAATATAATAATAATAAATTATTTGATATTGGGATTAAAATAAGATACCATGGTTTAAGGATTTCCATTTGCTAGCCCCAAGTCTAGAGATCATCATAAAGAATACTATAAATTTATCCTTCATATTCTCAAAAACCAAATTGAAAAACCATGATCACAAGGGTATTTCAAGATTACATTTCATAATAGGCCGCAAGGAACCAATGATATCCTTTTGTACAAATTGAGAACGCTTGGCTAAAAATGGATGATTTTTTTAATTCATTCATTCATAGTACTATTATCTAAATTTCACTAATAGCTCATTCAGGTAGAGCTCTTTGATTTTAGACTAAGAGAAAGGTACATTTTATCCTCTCCTATATTAGATTCAATTGCATAAATGAAATAATTCAAAATATTACGTTTACAAATTATTGCATTTATACAAGTGCATGTAACATAAGAGGGATTTACCACAAATCTTTTCTAAACAAAGAAGTAATCGTTATTAATACAAAATTGCATATTTGTCTCACACAAGCCATAAGACTAAATTTACTTATTCAATGAAAATAAAGAAAATAATATACATGAATAAGTAAAAAAATACAAATGTGCACATAAGGAGAGAGACTAGTCATTTCCTGAGAATGACTAGTTCAAGGTGTGTTGTCTCACAGTCCTGCTAATCTGAGTTGCTTGTCCCTCCTAGCTCCTCATTGTTCCTAATTCTTGCATATGGAAATAGCAATGATGTTAGAGCAATGCTCTAAGCAATGAAAATTCTCAAACCTTACATGAAAATACACCTATGCATGTATAAACTGATCCCTAGATGCATTAAATAAGCAACATACCATAAGTGTCCCTGAAAACAAGAAAGAAGTGATCAAACACACCTATGATATGCTTTGTTTATTTAACTGTTTGTTCCTTGTGAAAATTTAGGACAAGTCTTGTTACTATTCTGATTCAATTAATTATAGCATGTGGGGTGGTTAAATGTGGCTCCCACGAGGGTAGATTTCAGCATGCTGCCCTCTGATGTTTTAAGAGGAATAGGAAATTGAGCAACTTGATCAAAGATATACATGCTATTAATGCATTAAATCAATATGGAATCACACCAGTTGATCAACTTTTATTATCCAATTCAAAAGATGCAACATATAATTTGAGATGTCAAGAGTTTATACTTCATATTTTCATGATGAATCAGTCATATGGCTGCCATCATGTCAAAAGGAAGGTGCTTTTTGTTGGATATATCCTTCAATCTTCTTAAGTGGATCCAAGACACATTTCATTAAAAGAAGTAATTGATTTTAGAGATGTGTCAAGTTCAATCATAGATGCATCAAGTTCAATTATGCATCTCTTAAATAATGAAGAAGAATTCAAGGCATACCTGAAATCATCATGAAGCATATGGGGCAGCAAGAGGGAACAATCCAAGGTATTTTCAAGTCCCTCCCACCTTAACCCTATTGGAAAGCAACACATCACATAGGATGGCGAGCTTTTAGGTCACCAACATAGATGACATGTGTCTGCCCACTAGGATCAAAGTGAGGAGACAATGTTATGTATTGTACATGATCAAAAGGTAAAAAATTGTTGTAGAAGACCAAGTAACAGACTTATGGGGTAGCAAGCAATGGTTGGGGAAATCATGAAGCAACACAAGGTGACACCCTTTTGAAGCCAAGGTCATGGTACAAGTGAATATGGTAGAAACTTTTAAGAGTCTACAAGGGGCAGTCCTAAGGGAATGAACTGGACAACAACAATGAATGCAACCATGAATGCATGCTACAAGACATCTAGATCATCACCTATGAAGAGAATTATGATATATGCAAAAGATAATATAAAGGGCATATCTTAGTCATTGAATGTTATAGTGCAATGCATGGATAACACTAGAGAAAGTGAAAAAAGTTCAAATGATAGATAGTCAACTTGAAATATGCAAAGGAGAGTGGCCAAAAAAGATGAAACATGACTACCATCATGAAGAAAATCCTCATAAGTGTGAGGTAGACCTAGAAAGGAGATGATAGTCATTTTAAATTTGCAAATGCTAGTACAGTACTAAGGTAGTGGAGTCCACTAGATGGACATTCACCATGTTGAAACCAATGACCTCATCAAAGAGGACTATCATGAGAAATATAAAGAAAAGATAGTAGAGAAGTTAAGCATGATTGAATCCTTGCAAAAGGAATGATAGTCATTTAGATGAAATGGCAATGTTGGTGCATGGTTCTATCTAAAAGGAACAAATTTATGAAGTGTGCAATATCATTGGAGGACATTGCTTATGAGATGTTAATAGAGGGCAGGTCTTTATAGAAAATCTCAAGTTGAAACAAACTCACCTTTTAGGGTTTCATGAGGATTCAGATATTAACTTGTCTATCCAATAAGGAGTTGAGGACCATGCCACAAATGAAGGTCACATGTTGTTACAACCAAGAATAAAGTTTCCAAAGGAAAACCCTATGAGAATGGCAAAGTTATCAAAGAGGGAAGTCATGCAATTGAGAAGATAAAGAACTCAAAGAAATGTGACCTGATCTAGGGGTAGTTTTGAAGAGTATGTGACAAAGAACAAGCACAACAATGGTAGTTAATAAGTGGACAGTCATATCATCAAGCATGACAATCCCTATAATGCTTATTCTTGTGCATAGTGACAATCACAGTCATAAATGACAAAGGAAATTCAATAATAGTCCAAGGACAGTATTTATGAATGTCATGACAGTCCTTGGCTAAAATAAGGTCATATGATAGTTTTCAAAAGGGTAGATTGGAAGGGACTATCACATGACATGAATCAAGACAAAGAACATGATGAAATGATAAACTATGAAGAAGTTGCAAGATGTATGGAGCTTTTTGGTTATACATATATTGTACCTTGGCATTTAATCATGTAGCATCTTGTTCTAAAAGGAGAAAACTAAAAATGCAAAAGCACTAGTTTATTCCTCATGGCCTAAGGTTGAAGAATTGTTTTCCTCTAAAAGTAGGAAAACCCACTGGGGTTTTTACACAAAAATATTGTATGGACATAAATGAAACAACAAAAGAAAATTTTGGTTTTTTATCTGAGCTTTCCTTCACAAATGGAAGAACCCATCTGGGTCTTTCATAAATTTCAAATACAAAGAAATTAAAGAAGAAATGTAGTGAGTTTATTTTTAGAAAGGAACAACTCAAGCATTCAAAACCCAGTTTTCTCTACAATCATGGTTAGAAGTTACAAGTTTTCTTCAAAAGCAAGAAACCCACTTAGGGTTTTTACAAAAATTGCAATCTTTTTACATTTTGAAGAAACCCACCTAGGGTTTACAAAAAATGGTTGAGGAAGAATTCAAATATAGTGCCATTTTGAATGGCTAACATGGGTTTTTTAAAATACAGAAGTCAAAGAAATATTGTATGGAGTGTCTTGTTTTTAAAAGAACAATTCTTTTTACAAAACCAAAAAGCCCAGTTCACATGTCCATGGTCGCGGCCTAGAAATTCAAAAGAATAGAGAACCCACTTGTTTTTTTTGCAAACACAAAAGTTTTTAAAACTATCATGAATTTTGGAGCAAATGATAGATATAAAAAAAACCCTATTCCATTCTCTTGGTCATGACCTGAATGGTTAAGATTTCTTCATGAAACAAAAAAAACGTTGGGTTTTTCTATATTTAAATACAAATGCAGAAGGAAATAAGCATTTTTATGCTTTATTTTTAAGCTGGAGATTAAAAATTGCTTTTGTTTGCTAAAAAATCATAATGGAGTGGTCATCTAAGGCTTACCTAAGCTTTTTCTCATTTGGTTTGCAATATTCAAAGTTTTTCAAGCTTCCATTCAAACTTCATACCATCTCATGGCGGCTGTGAAAGAAAATGAAGTAACCACAGAAAAGAAAATTGGAACAAAGTGGTTACGAAATGGTGTAGGCTGCGGCCAAAATGCATCAAATGGCCTTCAAAGGAAACTAAAAATATAGATTTGTGTACAAGAAAACCAATTTACCTACTATTCCATGTGGTTCTCATCAAAAAATTGCCAAAAAACCATTTGAAATCACCATTTTCTAAGCAAGCTTCAAACCCTATGGCAGCAGCATGTCACTTTCTAGAATGCTCGATGGTGAAAATGATGCTCTTTTCACATTTTTTCTATCTTTTGTTGCTTAGGGTTAAAACCCTATTCTTGGGAATGGCCAATGGGAATTTTTCCCATTCTTTTAAAAATTTGAAACACATTAAAATTTGGTGGGGGCCTAATGGTGACTTAGGCATTTTTATGCCTTATGTTTATTGCCTTGCTTCAAAATTACTAAGTCCTTCATAAGAGATAGGTGAAGGGTGTCAAGTCACACATATTATATCTTTGACCTTTGCTACACATATGATGCTTTCAAGACTTTGTGGATGTGCCTTCTAAGAGGTGTGGAGTCCCTGATGCCACATAAGACAAAATTTGAACCTTTGTTTTGTCTTGGAAAATCAGAGATGTTGACCAAGTGTGTGGCCTTGGAGTGAAAAATGAGGTAAGTGGAAATGATCAAGTGCCTTGGGAGGTTTTTGACTTTGTTTAATGCTTTTGAATTTTGATATTGCATTATATTTTTGCATTTTGTTTCAAAGTTAAAAACATCATTTAAGTGATTTTCTAATCATTTTGATATTATTCACATGAAAATATAATGTAATATTGATGGTGGGGCCTTTTTCATTGGCATTTGAAATGTAAAGTGATTTGTTTAAGTGATGGATTATAAATCACTTAAACATATTATCTTGTTTTAATTCAAATTAGTGCCTCATGTTTTCAAAACACACATATTGCATGGTTCAAGGCTAGGAGACGAAGGTGATGACTTGTCAACATGGAGAAAGTGTGGAAGGCTTGTTTTGACTGTTTTGGAGGTTGTTTTGTCACACCTTCAATGTGACCTTGGACTTAGCTTGACTTTTCTGCATTTGGAGGACTTTTTGGAGTGATTTTAGAAGGTTCTTTTTTAGCTTTTGTGCCTCATCTGATCAGAACCTTCTTGATGGGCAGGCATGACAGTTGTGTGATCTTTTTGTTTAAGTAACTTCATTTTGGCATTTTGGAGGGAGTTCTTTCTTTCCAGCAAAGTGATAGCTTTGTTGTTTTGGGGCTATTTTTCGTCATGGAGCAGTATTGTAACTCAAATGGACTTGTGATATAGTAAGCACTTTGAATCAATAAAATAGAGCATTTTACCTTGTCATTTCATGTTTCATAGTATGTTGTTAGTGATTGATTATTTTTTTTTGTGAAATTTATCTTTCCTTGCAAACTTGTCTCATGTTTAGGCATCTATTTAACAGATAATGCATGGTAATAGGTTATAAGTTGTGTTAGTTAATAGTGTTGTTAGTTGTGAAACCTTTTGTTTTCCTTCTAAAATCCTTGTTTAGAGACCTCCTTATAAATTACTTATGTGAACTACATTTAAAAACGAGTTGTGTAAGCCAAGTTTTATGATATTGTTTTGAATTTAATAGGCTATTATCAAGTCCTAGTTAGTTTTTGGTGTATCACCTTAGGTATTTTCAGTTTATGTTCATGTTATATGCATTTCTTACCCTTTACCTTATAAATCGATAGTTAGGTGGCATCAAAAAGGGAGCCAACCCATAATTTGCAATTCTTCTTTCGAATAGGACACCCACAACTTGAAAGCAATCCCATGTTACATCCAAACCTACTAAGTTTTTTCATAGCTTGGCATTAAGGGTATAGTTTTGGATCACTAACAAGTACAAAAATATTTTCTTTCATTCACTTAACTTTTAGCATCACCAAATTTTAGGACAAGGGATTTATTGGGACATTGGAGAGGCTTAACCTTCTAGGTGATTGCATTCCCCTCTTATAAAATCCTAGCATGAGTGTTATTGCAACTTGAAGAACAAGGATCGTTGTTGAGAGTCCCAAACTTAGATGACTTTCTTAGAGAGGTGAAGCTACGACACCTATGTTTCCCATCTTAGAAATACCCATAATAAAAAGTACATATTTTTATGAGGGACTCAAGGAAATCAAATATGTCCTATCTTAAATGTGAACAAGGTTGGAAACATCCACAAAATAATTCCCTAACTAGAAAGGAGGGCATTGAGAATTTGCATGACTTGAATCCTACCATAAAATCTCAACTCCATTGCAAACAATATTTTTTTGGCCTTTTACTGGAATAACACCCTTCTTTACTAATCAAGCCTAACACTAGTGAAACTTCATCATCCAACCATGCAAATTTACTTTTGCAAGCCCTAATTCTAAGAGTTTTCAAAAGTGGGCACATTTCCATAATTGTGTTAATTGAATTTCTATTTGATAAGGCAGTGTAGCTTGAACATTTTTACATTAAATCCAATCTAAATAAGTAAAATTCTCATGGACTCTTTTCCTTGGAAAGGAACTATAATCCTTAGATAATTGGAAGATGAAAATCAAGAACATAAAAAATATTTGCTTATATGATTTTTATTAATTTTTTTGCTTATATATCCTTTTTCTTAGAATTTATTTTTTATTTAAATAATGATAATATAATCACAATTATTTTAATGGTGCATTAATTTTAAATTACAAAAATTTCAATAGCATAAATAATTATTTTAAATTTTGTATACCTTAATTATTAAAATAACTATTATAATTTGTAAGTTATTAAAAAATTATTTTCTATAATAAGATTTATAACTACTTTGTAATATGTATCCTCATGTCATTTCCTTATAGAATGCTCATAATTTATATAGTAACTCAACCCATATTACTTTTAAAATACTTATATTCCATATCTATGTAATTATAAGGAGAAAAAAATGATAAGATCGCTTCTCCAAATATCTATATATTTTTAAAAACAATTTATTTCTATTAAATGTAGATTACCATACACAAACAAAATAAAATTTTAAATTTTAAATATTAAAATAAAAATTATTTATATGGATCCACTTAATTCAACATTTCACACCTTTTTTTTCACTGACACCTTCACTATGTGTCACCAAAATCCTTTTTTTCACTAACACCTCAACTTCATTATCTTTTGTAAATATCAATATTTATTGAAATATATTATATAAATATATTCAACTTTTAAAAACTCACTTAATATAAATTATATACAATTATAACAAAATTTAAATTTAAATAATACTATTTTTTATTAAAAAAAATTACTAAGTACTTCTTATTTAAATAAAAAAGAGTGATTCTAAAAAGCATTACCTTTTTGAAAAAAGGTATAAAACTCTAAATGTTAAAATAACAATAATGAAGTCAAATAAAAATCAAATTCAATATAATTAAAACAAAGAATATAATAGAAAAAGAAATAAATAAAAGAAAATTCAAAAATATTAACCACTCTTAAAATATGATCAATAATAATAGAATTGAATTTTTTTTATTATAATCTATTAAATTGTTGATAGGACACCTTTAAATGGCAATTATATTTATTTTAAAAATATATATAATAATAATTTAATTATGACAATATTTAATGGATGTATAAAAAAATGATAACAAGAAATATTTTTGAATTAGAAATCAATTTTAAATATATAGATTTTTTTTTTTATGCAATTAATTTATAAATATTATTATTTTTATTTAGCCGATAGGCTTCTTATTGTGGACTTGCCAGTCTACAAGGAGCCGATAAACCTGTCTCACATGCTGATAAACTGTTGTCTCATACTGATAAACCACCATTTTCAGTTACCCGGTGCTCAGAAAATCTATGAAACAACTGTCAAAAAATCTTGCTGATCATTGCTATCTTTACTGCAAAGAGTTGTGTCTATCTGCATTATGCGATCTACTTTACTGTCTTCTCAATCACTCACATAACAACAAAATAAACCATTCAATCTTATTAACCTTCCACACGGCAAGTCTGTACCATCATTACTGACTTGCGCCATCATTACTGAGCACCGTCTGGTGTGTTTGCAAGCTTTATCCTCTTTGGAAGCGACTATCCCTTTTGTATAAAATCCCATTCGCCTCACAATTCTCTTTACTACATTTCATCACTTTGATTTTAAAGAAATCCATGGCTTGCCTCCTTTTCAATCTACATTGTTAATGAAAGTTGCGATGAGGTAGCTAATGGTTCTATTCTGCAGAAAATAGTGCTAAAATTGGCCATTGAGGATGAGAGCAGTAAGAAAAGGGCCCTCGAGCGGGTTGCAGTTGTCTAGGGTATGATAACTCTTCCTATTTTCTTTCAACCCTTGACATTAAAACTTCATTCTGCTGCAAAATTTGATGAATATCTGTACTGTAGGGGTGGATTCTGTGACTGTGGACATGAAGGAAAAAAGAAGATCACTGTGATAGGGGATGTGGATCCGAACTGTTTGGCCTCTAAACTAAGGAAATTTGGCTTCGCAGATTTGCTGAGTGTGGGTCCTATGAAAGAGGAGAAAAAGGAGGGCGACAAAAAAGAGGAGAAAAAGGAGGGAACAAAAATAGAGGAGAAAGGCGATGCAAAAAAAGGAGAACCAAGCAGAGGCTCCAAAATTGGAAGTTTGTGTATTTGCCCATGAGCTACGATTACAGACCATATGAGTACATTGTTGTGAGAGAGGAATACCCTAATACTTGTGTTATCTGTTGAATGTGCTTTTAGAGAGCCATTGTTTGTAAATTAAAGACATTTTCTTTGAATGCGAGTCCTAGCTCCAGAGTAGGGCAGGGGATGGAGAAGAGTTTTAGGGTTACGGGAAACCCCGATTTGTATAGAAATACTAGTGAGGCAATTTTATTTTTGCTTTTCGTATGGTTTAGGGCATAAAATGGTAGTCATTGGCTCTGTGACAAATGCAGAAGCCCATTGAGGGCTGTGAGAAGAGTAAATTCTTGTAGGAATGTATAATGAGGAGATTGCATTTCATTTTCAACATTTCGTAAATTAGTACAAAGTTTAATGCAGAAACATGGTAAATCAAGCAAAAAGGTATTGCAATTTTGTGAATCAATTGTCTTGTCTTTTGTTTTATTTCAGACCACTTTCAAATCACCCATTCCGTCACACCTGGTAAAGTAAATAGAGGCCGACAATCCATCACCGTTCAACACAGTCCAGCGAAAGCCTAGCCAGGTTTCGAACCCTGACCTCTATGTGACTACGTAGCTTACGACTGGGGCAACATAATTAAGGACAAAAGACGAGTTAAAACACATAGAATCCAGACGCTACTGCACGGCATTAAATTCCTTTGTAAGTGGGACTAGTTGCATCTGCACCACATCATGGTATGTCTGCTGCTTTGAGCTATGGTTTGATAGTTCATATAAGTTTTCCCTTTGATGGATGGAGGAATGTAAAAAAAATCTAATTTGAAATACCCAAAAACCCACATCTGTATTTTACGGACTATAAAACTTAATCAAAATATTTTTTTAGCTATATAAAAGAATTTTTCGAAGCCTGATTAGACGGTCAATCTATTCGATAATATAGATAATAGTGGCATGTTTGATTCATCTAGATTTATCTCTTATGAATGAAGGACAATATGAAGAAAATATATAGTGATACATGTTAAGACTGCTTGATTCATCTAATATAAATATAAATAATATAAATAATAGTGACTGTGCTTGATTCATCTAGATTTATCTCGTATGAATGAAGGAAATTATGAAGAGAAGTTATAATGATACATGTTAAGACTTCACTTTACAGATCCGCCTAAAAATTAATTCCTCAATTTTAAAAATAACAAAACTATATAAAATATGTTTTATATCCCTGGAAGTGTTCAAATGATAGTTGGCATCACTATTTTGCAACACATTTCTTATGCTCTACTTTGTCACACTATGACAATGAAAAATTAGCAACAAATTACTGAAAAGACCCTCTTATCTCTTCAGGAGTGCTTTTTCACATTCATTACATTTATTTGACATATCATTTGTAAAACTTCAACAATTACTGCGTTGTCATATACTCCCCATTCCCAAAACAAACTTATCAGAACTTAACCTAAATTTCTAGGGATACCCAAAAAATATATAATTATTAAGCCGAGATAAATTAATATTACTTGATTTTCATAATAAGATATATAATAATAAGCCTATTTTATTATTATTAACATAATAATAATTAAAAATTAATTATTCATATATAATAACAATATTTAATCTTAGATTATATATAAAATATCTAAAAGCTAAAAGACTTACAAAATAGTTTTAAAATATGTAGAAATGCAATTGTTGAGCGATAATTTGTGGCCTTACCACCCGTGTCATAACTGAGCAGTATGCAATTCACCCATTCACAGTGTGGGTTATTAATTACACAGACATTTTCTCCATTTAAATTGTACCAATATTTATGTTATGGTTATTAGATTTTGGGCACTTTTATAGGTTAAAATTATTTATTTATGCTCGTATTATTATATTTTGGGTGATTGGGCATTTTTAATGGTGAAAATTTATTATTAGTGTGAGATTTAATGTGGAGTTTTTTGTGACTGTAGGAAGCCTCTCCGCTTAATGAATTCTTTTGAAGGTTTTTATAAATGAGGCCGGTAAGGTAAGTGAATTTGATTTTGAATTCTTAATGTTTCATTTATGTGAATATTGTTTAGATGTAATGAGAGTTAAGTGAACTATTCATTATCATAAAAAATGGGTTGTGTGAACTACTCATGAAATATGGGTAAATGAGTTTGACTTAAAAATTAGATAGTTGAATTTTAATAAAAACACCATGATTTGGTACGTTATAAAAAAATACTTCTTGATGGTCATTGGATGAGCTAAAAGGACTCTACTAATAGTTCATAAGACACAACAAAGTTACAAAAGGTTTTGGAAATGTCTGGTGATAAGCTAAGTGACCTTGACCTTGGAGGAAACTTCATGGTTTAGCAGGTGAGTGATCTCTTGAGAAGTCTCAATGTTTCACCCATATGGGCATCACCTAGATACAATGAGTGTTTAATGTACCATTCATGCTCATAAGAGATGGGTTCATGCAATATGGGTCAATGAATTTTACTAAAAAGTAATATGGTTGAATCTTGATAAAATATCATAATTTTACATAATGTGAAAATAACCTCTTACTTGTCATTAGATAAGCTAAAGAGGATTTTATAGATTTTTAGTAAATAAATTGATGATGACATATATTATCAAACTTAGATTTTTAGTATAATTAGTAATACTGCATCAAAAAATTAATAATTTCAAATTTATTGCTTATGTTATATGAAATCTAAAGTAAATAGATCAAGTGTACACAAATAGTGCTAGATATATTGATGTATGAATTATTCGTGAGAATAGTAAGTAGACTTAGGACTTTTCTATATCCAATATTAATGAAAGAATATATAGATAATGAAAAATAATAAATTATGAATAGATTTGGTGCAAACATTATTTCTATCAACAACAAAAGTTACAACTTTTTCAAAATAAAATTTTCTCATATTCCTTGATCTATAGACTTGCATCCTATTGATTATTATTTTTGCATGGATTGAACTTTGTTTAATTTTTTATACTTGGTTTGTGTTTATGAAGGATTTATCTTTTTTCTTTCAAGATTTTATTTATTGATTTTCATTTTATGATGGTGACTCTTACACCATGTCCACATCTTGGAGGTACGATCACACATAAGAGTTAAAAAAATAAATAAGTGTAATAGTTGAGTCATTTAGATTTATAAATTGGACATAAGATGTTGGTATTTGGATGTTTACGTATCCATTTTGAACTATTTTCTTGTCTACATATTGTTTATGTAGTCATTATTTAGTGTTGTCATAGGATACATACATTGGCTGAAGTGTTATTACAAAAATTTATTGAAAGAGGTGTTTTTGGATGAAGTGCTATTACAAAACTTTATTGAAAGAGATTTTGTTGAATGTGATTCTAAACATCAATTAAAAAGCAATCATATGTGTTTATAATTAGTCGATAGGTTTTTATTGTGGCATTTCTAGTCCACAAGCCATTGGAAAACTTGTCTCACACACCCAAAATACTATTTGCTCGCCCGCAAACAGGGTTTAATTTGGATTTTGGAGAAGGTAGTTCTCGATTGTCATTTTGTCTCTTCACTCAAATGCAATTTTTGAAGGTGACAATGACTGATGTGGTGTATAATTAAATGCAAAGTTTCCTCCACTGCATATCCTATCACACTACCTTCATTGGTGATAGAAGTAATGAATGTTAAAGATTTGATGTGATTGATCTATCTCATCGAATCATGTTCACCACCTCAAGCATCCACAGTCTACAAGAAAAGACCTTTCTATATTGTAGAGATTGCATTCATTAAGACTGGAAGGTAGAGAATAGAGGTTTCCTTGTCAAATCTTAGGGTCATGCCACCATCTCAAGTGTGCGTGGAGATGTATATTTTGGCCTTTGATAATCTTGAAATGGAAGGGAGAACATAATTAAACTGATTCTCTACTGCTGATGAAGAAGAAGTAGAAGCAAATTTTGTTCTGACAAAGAAAGAGAGGGTTACACTATGCAAGAAACCCACAAAGTGTTCCCAACCCATGAAGGGGTTATGCAGTTCAAATTGTGAGAGATGCAAGTATTTAAACAAGAAAAATGAAGAAGTGGCATTTAAGAGCAAGCCAAACAGCTTAGCTTGTGCTTCTTTTTCAGACCTGCTCTCCAATTGTTAAATCTTGTCTAGGACAAGCAAGGGAATTTGATTCTCCAGTTTCACGATGTCCCCAAAAATTGTAAATCCTACCAAAGAAATTTGAAACTTGTCGAAAAGGGGTTTGAAATACATATTGTCAAAAGAATTAGAGTGATCTTTTTCTATGAGAGTCTTGAGCAGAGTTTTACATTCAGAGTTTTGGGAGGTGGAACTATTGTCAATGTTGGGTTTTGAAGCATTTACGTTCATAATTTTGGGAGGTGGAACTACTATCAATGTTGGGGTTTTACAACATGACAAGCTTGGAATACATTAAACACATGGGATGGGCCGAGAAGCTGGCAAATGAGTCATTTGTGTGGGTGGAGAAAATGAATGCTTTTGAACCAAATTGCCTTTCTAGCTCGTCATTGGCTTTGAGAGATGCACCTCTGGAAGTGGCAGTGCTTCTTGGCAATGGGCATATTTTGGATCATGTGGAGGGCACTAAGATTGGTGCTTCCACATTTGATAACAATGGAAAATGACATACAACTATAGATCTGCTCTAGTGTACAAACCCATATAATACTGTTGTTCAGCTCAATGTTATAGCCTCGAGAATTCTCTTCAAATCATCATCATCAAGTTTGTAATGAAACAAAGTGTTTTTTTTTTGGATAAGCTTATTGGTTTAGTCTAAGATTAATGCCCACAGATTTCTTCATGTCGTCAAGTCGTGTCATGCAAGTTATTCCCTTTAGTCTTCTAATCTCACATACGTAACTCTTGATCTTATAACTTCCCGTCATGACTATTGATCTTTTGACTTTTGATGTTCTTCACTTAATGACCCTTTATATTCCTTACTTTACTCTTTCATATGTGGATGATTGACTATTCTAGCACAGTCCTTAATGGATGATTGATTATTCCAACACAGTCCTTAATGGATCATCCTAGAGAAGTATTGGTTCATGAAATGTTATTTTCAGTTCTACTTAAGTCATGTGATCCATCCCATAGTCATACCCAATAGATCAAAGTAAACTAGTCATTTACTATGACATTTCCAACCTTCAAATCTCTATGTAATCACATCCAACATGTTGTCTAATGTATGAATCATAGCTGCTTGAATTCAACCAAAATCCATCTTCTCTATGTAAGCCAAACGGTGAAATCTTAATCCAACACTTCTCCTTTGAAAGTAAGTTCTAACACTTACCACACCAATCTCAAATTATTATTTCTAGCTTTAGGTCATTTCCATAAAGTCAACTTGTGTAGTGTTCCATTTAATGAAATTTTAAAATATATTTAAATTTTACCTTTAATTTCCTATCGGCGTATCCCTTGAACCTCCTATAGGTGCAAGTGCTAGTTATATTATTTATGAAAGTTGCATGTCTACAATTTATAATAGTAAATGAGAGAAAAAATTAGATTTAATTGAATAAATGTTTTTATCAACTTTTGTGATTCACTATGAGAATGAAAAAATATTGTAGAACTTACTACCCAATGAGAATAGAGAATAAAAAATATGATCATAAAATAAAACTCTAAATGTTGAAATAACAATAATAAAGTCAAATAATTATTGGAAATAAAATGAAAAAAAAAGCTCTGAGCTGAAAAATGTGAAATGGTGTGAAACCCGCAGACTAACTGTGATCGCAACCGGTATATTCAGAGCTCAAAAGGCTAGAAGTGTGGATGTCAGAACCAGCAGATAGGTGGTCACCGTTGAGACAATGGCTTCGTGGCAAGCAGTAATCGTCCACATAGCAGTCGCACCCACTATTGGAGGCCAAAACAGTAGGCAGACCAGAGGAATGGTTGGTTCGAGAACCAGAAGCAAGATGGGCATCCAAACAATTTTGGAGGAAATAAAGATCCCCAAAGGAACAATTTCAACTGGGATCCCCAGAAACCCTACAGAAGCAAGAACAAGGTGCAAGCCTGGAGACATAGGTCAAACAAACAACATATACTGCCCTACTCCCCCCCGAAATGAAAGGACATAATTGTTTCAATTGCAAAAAGTTATATCCAACCGCATTGGGACTTCCTCAAAGATGATGGCGTATTCATGAAATGGACGAGAGGTATTCCGTCAAAACAAGAGATTTCCAATTGGTTTGCAGAGCATTTTGAAGGCATGGAAAGAGCCAGATCCCTCCCTGATAACTTTTTTCTTTTAGAATGTGAAGAGATAAACACCAAAAAGAAAATTTGATTTGGGGAGCCACTATTCTTTAAGGGTTTTTGTTTCTATAAAATTGATTGGGAACCAAATTTAAATTCAAGCCAATACAAGCCAAAAAGATGCCCCAGTGGATTAGCTTGGAAAAATTTCCCTCTGAATATTCGAGCGAGGAAACTATTGGAAAAATTGTAGAAACCCTTGGGACTCTAATTGGCTTTGAGGAATTCATCTTAGGAAATTTAGATACTGTCAAATTATCGGTTGACATAAATACAACGTTCAAGTTTTTGGATAATCTAGAGATTCTCTCAAAGAAGGGGGCATGAAAGTAGAGAATAACAGTAGATTTGAAGGGTGGGGAATGCATCATATGCAAAATCTACCTGGCGAGTTGTTCAAAATGAGATAAAAAGGAAATAGAGCAGGGCTTTAGCAAAGGTTGGGGCAGAGTGTGCCCTAGAAAGACAAACCAAGAGCCATTGAGTGATGGATTCCCTTTTGAAGAGATGCAAATGGATTTAGCAGAACAACCTTCTAATATGAACATGGATAAGAATACAGAACCTCAAAAACATCTATCAAATTCAAAGGGCCTCTGCCAACTCTAGGCCCTAATGCAAGATACAGAGGAACTGGAGAAAGAATCAATGACAAAATCTTATCCATCTTGACTTGGGTGGTTACTAAGGAAGCCAACAAGACTATAGTTGAAGACCCTCCCTATGCAAAGTTCAGATCGAAGAATCAAAATCCGGGAGAGGAGGAAACCAATCCCTAGATCCCAGCATCAAATGGACCTTAGGAGGCACTTACTGATGAAGCCTTCAATCAAATTGAAGACAAAGTAGACTTAATAGCGAACAATAATTTGCAAAAGGATCTCCCCTTTACAGATCCATTATCAAAAGATTTTGTTGATTTCCTCAATGGTCCATTGTCCCTAATGGAACAACAACTCCTCCTGAAAGTGGCAATCGACTCTGACGAAGACCCTGAGGATGAGGATATGCCAAGAAAACTGGGGATCTTGCAACACTCTTCCAATAAACTTAAGCCTGACTGTGGTAAAAAGAAATTTAGGGGGGAGAAAATCATTGCAAGAACTTAGAACATTAGATGGAGATGTGAAAGGCCAAAAAAACTCAATACCATGCTTATGTCAAGGAAGGGGACCCCCCTTCCCAAGTCGCCATGAAGCTCTTATCGTGGAATGTTAGGGGCTTAAATGCCCCTAACAAGCAGTGCTTGGTCAAACGAAGAGTCCTTTTGACCAAGGCAGTGATGATTTTAATCTAGGAAACTAAACTTAGCAAAGAAGAATTTGAAGCACTCAGGAGGAGAATTGTTAGTTGGAATGCAGTTGGTATTCAAGCAAGTGGGGCTTCTATGGGGATGGCAGTGTTTTGGAAGAAAAATCTAGTACAGGTAGAGCTTATAGCAGAAAACCAATATTGGTTAGGTTGTTGGGTGTGCATTATTCAATCTAATCTCAACTTTTGCCTTATAAATGTGTATGAGCCAAATTCCTACATCCAAAAACATGCAGTCTAGCATGAAATAGAGGCTTTTCTAAACTTGGTGCAAGGGTAGAACTTCATCCTTGTAGAGGACTTCAATGCAATACTAGAATCAAGAGATAAGCTCAGGGGTGTTCACAATGAGAGCCAATCTCAGAGGGATTTTAGAGAGTGGATTCTCGAGGATTAGTTGCTCAACATTGAATTTAAGAATGAAGCATTCATATGGATGAAAAAAAGGCTTGGTCCAGCCATGATAGCAAAGAAGTTAGACATATATCTTTTTTGGGGTGGAATTAACAAATTCTCGTTTATCTTTGAGGCAAACATTGCCCCCATTGCTGGGTTGAACCATCTACCAATCACATTAGATATCCATGAGGATAAACCCCCCTCCCATGCACCATTAAAGTTTGAAAACATGTGGTTCAAGGACCCACACTTCTCTTCCCTCATTGAAGAATGGTGGTAGGAGATGCAAGTCTCGGGATTGAAATTATACTACTTTATAACAAAATTGAAATGGTTAAAGAAGAAAATCAAGGAATGGAACTGGAATTGCTTTAAAAACATCTTTGAAACAAAGGAAGAAATTGAAGAGGAGTTGTACGTGGTAGAGAAGGATGTAATCCAAAATGGCATGAACTAGTAGAGCTACTCCAAAGAAAAGGAGTTATTAGCAAAATATAAAGACATTTTGGCCATAGAAGAAGTGTTCTGGAGACAAAAATTAAGGGAAGTATGGCTCAAAGAGGGGAATAAGAACACAAAGTTTTTTCACAACAACACAAGGCAGTGAAGGAGCATTAACAAGATAACAAGCCTAAAGAAATTGGATGGATCATCAATAGATGACCCAAAGGAAATAGCAGACGAGGTGGTGAGCTACTTTAAGAGGCTGCTAAATAATGAAGAAGGCTCAAATTTGCATCACCAAGTGGACATGTTAAAATGCATTCCCAAGCTAGTCACTGGTCTACTCACAACAAGGCGCTTAATACAAAAATTTTGAAGAGATAAAAGTGGCTCTCTTTCATTTGCACCCAGATAAGGCCCTGGGCCCAGATGGGATACCAGCTAGCTTCTTTCAAAAAAATTGGCACTTGTTAGGGGACAAGTTGGTATAAGTGATCAAGGCTTCCTGGAATTCAAGGACATTCTTGAAATAGATAAACAACTCCTTCATTGCTTTAGTACCAAAAAAGGAGGCATCTTGTGCTCTAGACGACTTTAGGCCAATCGTGCTTTGCAATACAATTTACAAAGTAATGACAAAATCCATGGCAAACAGGTTAAAGGTCATTCCCCCATCGGTAGTTGCAGAAGAACAAAGTGGCTTCATTTCAAGAAGGGCCATCCTAGATGGAATAATTATAACTTAGGAAGCTATACACTTGGTGTAGCAAAACAAAATGCTTAGCATGCTCATAAAACGAGACATTAGAAAAGCCTATGACATGGTTGACTGGTTTTTTTTGCTAAAAGTTCTGGAAGCTTTTGGTTTTAACAAAAGATGGTTTAATTGGGTTTATAATTGTATCTCGACTCCCAGAGTATTAGTGCTCATTAATGGTTCCCCAGAAGGTTTATTTGAAATATCAAGAGGTTTGTGCCAAGGGGATCTGCTCTCCTTGTTCCTTTACATCTTGATGACTGAAGCCTTAGGAAGGACAATTGTGCATAGCCGTAATTTGAATCTAATAGAAGGAATTAGCATAACAAGTGAAATCCATGCTGCCACCCACCAGCAATTCGCCAACGACACATCCCTTTTGGGTGTTACTAAAAGGAAGGAGGCATTCCAATTCAAGGCTATATTAAACAAATATTCCAAAGCCTCTGGACAAATAGTAAATAAGCACAAATCAAAGGTATTCTTTTCTAATACTAATCATCAGAAAGAATAAGCAATCCTCAGGATCCTAGGCTTCAAAAAAGGAGAACTCCCCTGCATCCATCTTGGTGTCCCTTTAACCAAGGGACTAAGATCCATGAGCCTTTGGGTCCCCTTAAACCTCAAGACGGGCACAAAGCTAAATTCATGGAAGGAAAAGTGGCTCTCTTGGGCAAGCAAAATCACACTAGTAAAATCTGTTTTATTTTACCTCACCATATATCTCATGTCTATCATGTGCATCCCTAGCAATAGCGCATCCAACTTAACAAAACTCTACAAGAAATTTTTTTGGTAGGGAAATGAAGATAAAAAGAAGATTGCTCTAATCTCATGGGATAAAATTTGTAGAACCAAAGACGATGGTGGCCTAGGCTTCCAAAACCTAGAGTTGCAAAACAAAGCCCTAGGAGAAAAATTGGTTTCGCACATGCATTACAGTCCACATAGGTATTGGGAAAAAATCCTACATCACAAGTACCTCAAGGACAACAACAATGGTGATATCTTGTTAATATCCAATCCCCTGAGAGGCTCCCGAATTTTCAACTTTATGCAGAAATGTAGGAATGTAATCTACGATTCCTTGTCTTAGGACATCCACAATGGCAAAAAAGCCCTATTTTGGGAAGACTCATGGTCTGGCCTACCAAGACTAGAAAACATCTTGATCGATAGTGCGGCTAAACGAATACTTAAAGCAATGTGGGGCAACAAGGTGAAAAGCTATATGGAGCAAGAAGCGAACTCCCAGGTGTCTAAATGGAAATGGAAAGACTTCACCGCTCTCAATCTTCCTCAAAGAGAAGTAGAGACACTATCCAAAGCTTTGAAAAATAGGACTATAACATTCTGACAAGGAAGTGATTCTCCGGTTTAGGCAGGGTCAAAATCTGGAAACTACAATGCAAAAGATGGCTATAAAAAGCTATACTTGGAGCGAGGGAGGTCTGTGGACTGTCTTCCCCTCCATCTCTTTTGGAGCAAAGCATGTCTCCCAAATTCAAGAACCTTCGCATGGGCGGCCGCTCAGAATAGGATTCTCAAGGCAGAAAGATTCTTGTGGCTTGGTTTTCATGGCCCTTCTAGATGTGTCCTATGCAAAAATGATGAAGAGACCACAAACCACCTCCTTCTCAAATGTTCTTATGCCAAAGTCTATTGGAGGTGGCTCTGTGCAAGGCTAGGACTAATGTGTGCAAGGATAGGACTGATGTTTGCATTACCTAATGACCTGCTTGGCTAGTTTCGATCATGGCCTCTCCTGAAGGGGTTTGTAGTATATAGAGACATATGGGTCTTAAGCCCCTCACTCGTAACTTGGAAGTTGTGGAAGGAGAGGAATAGAAGGATTTTTGAAGGAAAAAAGATGAATTCGTCCTCCCTCATTAATAGATCGAAGCCACTTTCATCGAAACACTAAATGTTAAATTGGAAGATAATGTGGGAAAGAACAGAATGTTCTCAAAATGGGATGCACAGCTAGGAAGGGCTTAGGCCTCTTTAAGAATTTTGTCATGGGTGGGTGATGGCACAAAAAACTCTAGGCTAGCTCAGGCCTCCACCATCTGGTCTCCACCCTTAGTAGGCTAGCATAAGCTAAACTTTGATGGAGCTTCTAGGGGCAACCTAGGATTGTCAAGAGTTGGGTGCATAATCTGAGACCCCCAAGGGAAAATGGTCTCTTACTCGTCCAAGCCCTTACCAATGGGAACAAATAATGAAGCAAAATTCTGAGCATTAATACATGGTCTAAACATGTGCAAAGACCTTGGCTTGAAGAAAATTTCCATTGAAGGGGACTCATCGTTGGTAATCAACGCATTAAGAAGTGGAAAGGTTGTAAATTGGAAACTCTGGGCACTACTAGACAGAGCACTAGAGTTACTCCAGTCGTTTGAGAGCACAATAGTAAACCATATATACAAGGAGGGGAACGAAGATGCAAATTGTTTGGCAAAAAAAGGTGTGGAGGCTGAAGTTCTATCCCATGTACCGTAGAGATAAATTGTCTATGTTGGGGATGGCTAGATTGGCACATGGGCCTTTGCCAAATTTGGTAAATAAGAGCCCGCCTCTAGGAGGAAATTTGAGGCACAATAATAAATTTGGGATGTCCTATCAACCTTGGAAAACATGCTATTTTCTAAGGAATGACCTGGATGAGACATTCCTGGTGTTGGAAAATGTTCACTTTATGTAATGGAGTACGCAAATATGGAAGGCAATGTACTATGCAGTGTGAGAATTAAATTAGGGAGGGACATGGCCTCACCAAGAGCATCAAAGGTACTCATGATGAACACATCAATGTAGCCAAACATTAAATGTTGCAATGGAGAGGAGCTCTATTTATTTGGCATCGAGGACTACATTTGTCACAAAAATGGATACTCTAGTTAAGTTGTAGAGCTCAAAGTAGGAGGCCGCATTCAGGGGGTCCATTTCAAATTTGCGTCTAAAAATGATTTGCCTAAATAAGGACATACTTTTCCTTGAAGCAGTCAAGATGGTGTTGGGAAGGGATTATTGTTTTTCACAGAATCACACTAGGGCCAATTCTGATATTTCCTCCTACTTTCTAGCCTCTTTGTTGGATATGGATGTGTTGAAGGTTAGATGCCTCCTACTGCTTCGATTGGTGTTCAAAAAATCATTATGGCGGATGACTTGGATATGGTGGCAATGGCTCTCCCTAGAGTGGGATTACCTTGGCCTGATGACCTGGATCGTATGATACAACAGGGGATTGAAGTTGAGTGGTAGCCATTCTTAGTGGGGATGAGTGACAACGAGCTATAGTTGTACCGCTCCTAGGCCACCCAAGGCTATTAGTGCCTTTGTAGAAGGTTGGGCGTGATAGAGGTGAGCAGCCTGGGTTGGTTTCATGAATTTGTTGAACTGTTCAGTTCGGGTTGTTTCTATGGATAATGTCAAACAAAGGAAAGTTAGTTTTTTTCTCCTATGGTTTTGGTATAGTTTTTTGAGCCCCGAAATGTAATAGAAATCGAGATTTTTTTGTAATGTTGTGCTCTACGCTTGGCCTTTGAGGGTTGAATGATGTAATTTTGTTTTTATTATTATCAATACAATGCAACCTTGGCTACGTATTATGCATAAAAAAAAAAAAGTCAAATAAATTTATCAAATTCAATATAATGAAAACAAAGAACATAATCGAAAAAGAAGAAATAAAAGAGAATTCAAAAATATTAACCACTCTTAAAATATGATTAATAATAAAAATAATGATTAAAAAAAGAGAGAGAGAATGATATTAACAAAAGAATCCAACTTAATGGTTAAGATAGGAAATCTAAGACATGATTATCAAAAAGTAATAAAATTCTAAATAATTATGAAAGATAATAATAATAAATTTATATTTATATATTTTTAGAAGTCTACATGTTAAAGAATTTCCCAACATTTTTTATCCTAAAATTTCAAAAAGATATTAAAAATGTTTTTCAAATGCTAAAGTGAAAAGGAACGTAAAGATCTAAAGAAGGAAGATTTTGTATGAGTTGATATAATTCAAAACATTATTAATTAGTAATAGTATTTTAAT
>VDFB02053167.1:0-23936 GCA_007258455.2 Sequoia sempervirens | reverse complement strand
AATGCACCTTCATGATGAGTAAGATAGCTAATTAGTGAAAATGTCCAATCTCTAAGTCACAACTCTAAGGGCTTAGTTATTAAACCATTAAAGGAGGCCAACATTTTTGGCATTGTTGTCGAAGATGGTGTCAAACTATGAAGTTCTTTGGAGTCATTGATAGTTTCTTTCTTGTTGTAGATGAAGGGTATGCTAAGAAAAAACTTTAGAAATACTACAACAAGTTAGAAACTATCAATGACTCCAAAGAACTTCCAAGTTTGACACCATCTTCGACAACAATTCCGAAAATGTTGGCCTCCTCTATTGGTTTAATAACTAAGCCCTTAGAGTTGTGACTTAGAGATTGGAAATTTGTACTAAGTAGCTATCTTACTCATCATGAAGGTGCATTTCATTTTCAACCCAGGGATGTAAGCTTGAAATGGGTCAGCACTATATGTGCACTAGGACTCCATTGTAGTCATCCATAAACTAAGAAAGAAACAATATTGGAAATAAAATGCTGGAAAGAAATCAACTTGAGCACTGAGCATGAATCAACAACTACACTAAGCATTAACAATTGGACTAGAAATGAAAGATAGAAATGGAAATCTCAGCAAATAGACAAGAAACTACTATGTCTGCCTTGGCTGCAGGAGTAGTCACATAACAGAATTCTAGTGGCTGCAGGAATAAACAATTGCTGAAACTAAAACTAATTATTGAACATAAAATATATTTTAAACTAAATGGGTGGAATTTTTACCTAGTGGGCCCCCTTAAGTGAGTCTTCCTTAAGCTAACTTAGTTGCAACAAATCAGAATATCATATTACTTCTTGAAAATGTGATTACAACATTTCAGCAAAAAGGGGAAACAACATCAATACTTGTCACCATGGTTGCGACGGAAGGAGGCAAAGCTCAGGTGGGAAGTTGTAGTTCAAACTCTACAAAAGAGGATGGCTATGATGAAGGGGATGAGATGAATGGTGGCAGTGTTGCTCCTTTCCTTCTTCAGTGTGGTGGGAGTAGTGTTGGATCTTATGAGTGCACTAGTTCTTGCTGCATTAAAGAGGCTGGAGTGGGTGAGGTGGACAGAGTGTGTGTTGGCATTGCTATTGTGGAGTGGGGCAGATGGCTGTGTTTGGTTGAATGCCCTCCACATTCAACTCTTTCTTCATTTTTAGGCCTTTGCAGATGTAAGGGAACCCTCTTCTTTTTGGAAGATATTTCAGTTTGGGGGTGGTGGTCTTCGAGATGGAGGATGACCTTTTTTCCTGCTTTGGATGTGTTCGGCGATGCTGATGTTGAACTGGAAGGTGTAGGCATGAGGGGTTTGGATTTGGCCAAATGCTTTCTGCATTTTGTTCTTTCCTTCCTCTTGGGCCTCTGTGGTTGCATAGGCGTCCTTTTTACACTAGCGAATGTCTAGTGTGGGTGGTATTCTTTGGGCAGGCTATCGAATGTTCCTGCCTTGGTAGCAGTTGGTGAGGCTAGCATTGGTAGTTCTTGAATTTTTTCTGGTTTCCTTCCTAGCTGTGGGAGTACTTTGGTCTTTTTGAGGGCGTCTGGCTATAGAATAGGCTCTTTCTATTCCTATTTGGCGTAATAGGAAGGCTTGGTGGTCTTTCATGTTGGTTTGTTATGCTTTTGGATTCTTCTTGGTTGCCCTTTGCTTCTGTTTGTAGTTTGTTGGGTGGCTCTTTTTTGGGGGTTTTTGGTCTTGGAGTGTTTTGGGTTCTTTTTGTCCCCTTTGTGGAGTGGTGGTGTTCTCCTCTAGTTGGTTGTTGGGAGTTTTGGCTTATCTTTGGCTCTGAATGGCATGTTCGGGTTGCTTGGTGTTCTTGCATGTTGGCCCTTCTCCTAATTCTCATCCTGTTTGGGACCCCTTGTTCCTTTTGGGGGTTGGGAGTTCTCGTACTTTCTGAGGTTGGGATTCTGCCTTTGGTGGTCTTTTGGCCTATGGGTCTTTTCGTTGAAGTTATCTCTATGGTCTTGTTCTCGTTGGCTAAATTTTTGTTGTGGCCTTATTCTCTTGGGCTAAGTGGCTTTGGTTCCTCTTTGTTGAGGACATTATTGTTGGGGGTTTGTGGTCTTCTCTTGGGTTGAGCTACATCATATTTGTATAATGTTGGCTCAGCTATTTTGGCCTTTTGTGAAGGCTTAGAATTGGGTTAGCGTTTGGCTTGCTGCTGGGTTTTTTTCTTTAGAAGCCTAGATGAGTTCTTATGTGAATGTTGTTAAGGTGGACTTTTGGTATCTATTTGAGACTCTTCTCCTTGCCCAAAATTTTTTTCTGGTATAGTGTTTACTAAAGGATGCTCCGGTTGCGTGCTCGACTATTGTGCTAGCTTTCTCCTTTGGTCCTATGGAGGTGGTCCTCCCTCAGCTATTCTTATTGAGGTGGGAAATGCTCCTATGGAGGTGGAGAAGGAGGGTGTTGGTGATTTTTGGCTGCAGTGGTCGTGTTGCTTGTAGCATCCTCTCCATTAGAGGGGAGCTCATTCCTTTAGAGGTGGTTTTGGAGTTAGTTTCCTACAACCAGAGTGCTTTGAAGGAGTTGTTGTTGTTGGAGTTGTTCATGGATGATTTGGGCTCTTTGGTCTTACATGTTTTGCTGCAGGTTGGGTGGTATTCTAAGTTTCTCTTTATGTCCAAGCAGGCTGAGCTGATTAGGGGTTGGATGGTTTTCTACTCCATTAATCTTGTTATCTTTCTTGGATCTATGGTGTTGTCCATGAGTGGCTAGTTTGTTGATGCCTGGCTGATGTAGGCGGTTTCTTTGTAGAGTAAAATCAGGTTGTAATTGGGGTTTCAGGCCCTTGCTTGTCTATTTGGTGCAACATGTGTAATCATGTTTATCTTTTAGAGGTTATTGTGGTGGTATTTCTGATTAATGGCTTATTTTATCTGTAGCTTTCTTTTCTTGTACTAGGTTCTGGGCCCCATGAAAACCCACTTTTACCTCTAATAAAAAACATTTCAGCAATATGACTGTATTACTAAAACTGGAAAATGTGAGTACAATCTTAGAACATCCAACCATATGAAAAGGGGCATCTGACCATTATTTATAGAGAGAAAATATTCTAATTAACCCTAACTACTTAGGCAGTCAAATCCATCAAAATAAGAGGATGCCATTTATTGAAAGCATAGAAAAGAGAGGGAGGAAGTTATTCATGCACCAAATTTGGTCAAAGAAGACTTTCCCCAACAAGAATCTAGCACAACACACTACCTAGATTTTTTCAACAAATAAACATGACCATTAAAAGGTAGTTACAATCTTTCATTCGAATTAGGCATTTCCCTCCATTGAAATTTTTCCCTCCTTTGACCTCTTAATGACCATCTTCTTGACTTTCTTGGCAACCAACCAACAGGCAGGATTTTCTTCCACTTTGCAAGCTTTGCTGACATTAGCATCTTAGTGTAAACCCACATAATGACATTAGCACACACAAACAATTACATATCTATAATTACCTTAACATCCATTCAATCACATGTAAAATTAACATAGATAATTCACATAGCATGTTAATGTCATTAAAAGTCACAAGGATAAACTTATGCCCAAGGTTTATGGTTTTAAGGAAATAACATGGAAAATGTCAACAACCAAGTGCCAAAGTCTATGGTAACAACAAAAAATATATAATAAACCCTATCAAAATTGAGCCATTAATTGGACTCATCAATCCCTAAAAAATTAAAGGAAACTGATCCTTGTAAGAATCCATATGGTCATAATTATGAGGCCCTTGGAGCAACATACCAATTTTTAGTGGCTTAAGCTTCTAAGTCATCTCTTGTTTCATCTCCCCCCTCTTCATTAAAAGTATCATAAAAAAATGATGCAAGATTTTGATGGATCTCATGTGAGTGCTCAACCATATAGATGCTCACACAATGCTTCTATTGAGGATAGGTAGTTGATGAGATATGTTGGTAGAAAATGCTACTCAATTTCACTCAAATATTATTATTGGACCCACTAGCTTCCATCATTAGGAAACCAAATTGAGGATTTAGAAAACAAGGAAAATAACATTTTTGATCTCTCCAAGGAGGATCCATCATATGATTATATCTCTTGAAATGTCAGGGGCCTTACATAAGGTTATCACAAGTTTTTTGTTCAAGCCACTTGCCAAAAATTGGGTTGATTTGATACTATTTGTTTACAAGAGATTAAAGTTATAGCTTTTGCTTCAAATATTTGAGGACTATTTTTCGATAAGCTTTACAAATTTCCATCTTGCATGATGAATGACATGAAGGTACATGCATTCTCATTACTAAATTGGATCATTGTCTACCTTGACAATGTCTATTGAATTGCTTGATCATTAAGTTGTCTAGGCCACTTTTGGCATTAATGGATTTTTTTTGGGGATTACAAACACTTATGCCCCAAATTATTTCCTTTAAAGAATGATATTTTGGTGTTGGTTGGCTAATATCTTGCCCATTTCCAAATATTATGCATTCATAAATGGAGGGTTAAATCAAGGACTTCCCAACCATGTAGTCTCAACACAAATGCACATAATTCATGATCATTACAATCTTATGAAAATCAATTGGATTCAATATATTTATGTTGAACAAAATTACATTCATAATTTTAATTACAATGGGATTATAACATTCTAGACCTTAGTCTTTGCTTACAATAAAACTTTTATACTTTCATGTTAGTGTGGCCACAAACATTGGTTTCCTTGGGTTGATCTCTCTTATATAATATCTACTCTATTCTATTAAACACTATTTAGTCCTCAAATTTCTCATTTCCCTCTATTGCCTCTTTGAAAATGAATTAGACCTCCTTTATATGTATCTATGGTGTAAAAGGTTCTTGGTTGGCCTAAGATAAGAGTTTGGTTCCAAATTCTAGTGGACTTCTAAACATAACCTGTAATGGGGATGATAAAACCCATTGAATGATTATCCTTTGGCATAGTGCCCTAGGTTGGTACATAATGTGTATACCTTCATAAGTTGATCTAACATGCCACTTAATGTAATGATCAAGTGATGTAAATAAACATGTGGACATGCTTGTGGTGCTATGGAAAATATTGCATGTTGATATGATCAAATCCAACACTATACAGATGATTCTAAAATGCTAGTTTGAGTTTTGAACTAATGAGTGTGATATAAAATTCAAGTACAACACACCAAACTAAGAATCAAACTATTGAACTATAAAACATAACAAACTAAAATTAATTAGTTTTTTGTTAATGTGGTATTGTGCATAGGCCTAGGACACTCCTACATAAGAAACTTTAGGTAATTATTTGAGCATAGTGCTCACAATTAAGGGATAACTAGTATGACCACTCTTTAGCTTGGTAAACCAACTTCATTATACCATCAACCTATGACTAGGATTCTAACTATTTTATCTTTCACCGATATAATATCCTTCTACATATTTTAACATGTACTTATCTCAACTTAAAATGCTTCATCTTATTTGAAAATTTATCTTCTCTTCTATTTCTTTTTCTTGTTAATCATTTTCTCCTTTTGTGACATCCATCTTTCTACATTCTTAATTTTTATCTTCTATTCTCAATAAACCAACTACAACTTCCACTATTAGCCCTATGCTAGAACATATTACCACATTCCTCCAACCTTCTACATTATTCTAGGAAAAGTTCTCACAGACCCCTTAGAAATTAAACTCAAAACAAAGATAAATTACTATTACCCTATGATTTTAACAAATCCTAGATAACTCTCTCAACTGCACCATATGTGCAATTAAAAGTTAATTGTGGTTAGATATTCAAAACAACTGAACAAGGTGATCATATGCACAAAAAATTGATGACTTTATTACCCTCTTGATAAGGATATATTATATATGGGTTTATAAATTATTTTTCACTATCTATATTTAATTCCTTTAAGAACTAAATATTATTATCTTGTGCAAAATGTTGATATTGGCATGGTGTGATGGTTTAGTGGTGACATTGTTGTTCTTGCCACCAAGGTCCAAACCCTGTTGGGGTGGTATTGTTGAGTGGTTGTATTTTGGTTCATAGCTTCAGTTCAAAAGAATTTACCCCTTGAATAATAATAAAAAAATCTTGTGCAAAGTAATTAAATATCAAAGTGTGTCAATTTAGGTTAAGTTATGTGGATGTAGGTCATTTTTACCTCTCAAGTGAATTGATTCTTTCAAGAATTAAAATACTATTGTAATGTGCAAAAAATAATGCACACAATTATATAAAAATGCTCATGAAAGTAAAAGGAAATAAAAGTGGGCAAATCAATGTTGGAAAATAATTTAGAAAGAAGGTTGGATAAAAGAGAGTTACAAGTAGTTACTCAACTATTTGTATGTGAGTAAAATATTTAAAAGGGGATTATTTTCATTGTAGAAGAGTTCTCTCCTCTTTAGGGATGGAAATGTAACTATTTTGATATTATTATTCATAGTTGAGAATTGGTGAAAATGATAGTTTGTTTTAAATGCTCATGAAAGTAAAAGGAAATAAAAGTGGGCAAATAAATGTTGGAAAATAATTTAGAAAGAAGGTTGGATAAAAGAGAGTTACAAGTAGTTACTCAACTATTTGTATGTGAGTAAAATCTTTAAAAGTGGATTATTTTCATTGTAGAAGAGTTCTCTCCTCTTCAGGGATGGAAATGTAACTATTTTGATATTATTATTCATAGTTGAGAATTGGTGAAAATGATAGTTTGTTGATAAAGAATAAACATTTTTCCTTCTTCATGAATTTATTTTTTTGGTAATATTTATACTGTTGAAAATGAGAGTGGGTAGTGTATGTGTGCTATCAGTATTTGAAAGTATTTATTTATAGATTTGGAAGAATATTAAAAGTCTATGTGCTATTAATATTCACAAACATTTATTACTTGCACTAGCAAATATATAAATCTTTGTGCTATTAATAATTTTTTATTTTATTTTGGTTATAAAATTATTTATTTTTGCAAAGATGAGAAATTATGATAAAATATTAAAAAATATTCAATTACTTGAGGGGGCTGCCCCTAGAGGAAGATCATCCTTTCAATGATCTATCTACTGTTGCAAATTTTTATTGTTGTCCATTGATCAAATTGAAAAGAAAGCATAATGACACAATCATTTGCTAACAATTTTTGGTGGCTTCACTAGGGACGCGAAAAGTATTAGTGCATTTTTATTCTCCAAAAAATTGAAGGTACCTCCTGACGATGGAGGTTGGTGACTTTGTGAAAATTTGAACCTAAAAAAATGTCTTGGTTTCAAGGAAGGCAATCATCCATGGTTGGCGATGACAGTGATTGACAATGATGAAGAAGAACTCTCTTTGTTTTTGCATCTCCATTAAAAAAATTAGGTACTTGATGATCCTAAATAAGTCAGATTTTTTAAAATTTGTTATTTTAACATATAATTTCGGCCCAATGAGGTACACCCTTTCTTTCCTTAAACACTTCAAAAGAATGAACACAGGGATGGGAAAGAAACACGTTTTTCCCAAGGTAGTTGCACTAGATGAAGAATGTAATGTTGCAATTTATGTCATTTGAAAAATGAAGATAGTAGTATGGAGGCATACATTTTTCCTAAAGAAATGTCCTCTCATGAAGCAGTTGATGGATGTGAGAATAAATCCAAAAAATTAACCTAGGTGCACATACAATTAGGGTTTAAAGATAATAATTTTAGTAGTGTTTCCTCTCCTCAAAATTCCTTTCTCTTGGGTGTTGGTCTTCATGCAATAATCCTCTTTGGGTGGATTCATCAGATAACACATGCAAGATACAAGATCAAAAAGAAGAAGTGGAAGATAAAGACCACCTTGTACATCATCAACCGAATAATAAAGATGCAATGGATGTTATGGTGTATATGCAAGATGTGCCTAATGAGAAGATAGCTTCACATGTAGCTTGTGGTTCCATATGAACACTTGAGATCATACTGATGAAGACAAAGGAATTTGAAGCATCAAAGAAGCAAGAAATCATTGATGATCAGTCAAACAAAATTCAAGAAGATGTCATATCTAATGATGTTTCAACCTGCTACCTTGAGGTACCAAATAAAGATTCTCCTTATTATGGAAATATTTCTTATGCTGTTTCATCTATTATTAAAGAATATTTGCATCATCCATCCATAGATTCAAATCATCAAAAATGTATTCAAAGGCTAGAGATTATAGTTTTTCAAGCAATACAAGAGGAGGTGATTTGAAATATGTAATAAGACACTAAATTTTTTCTTGGTTAAGAAACCTTCTATGAGGAGCAATTTTTGGGTTTATTACCTTATCCGAAGAAGTTTCAGATGCAAAAGATTTCAAAGTTGTTGTTCAAAGCATCAAATGGTAGTTGAGTTTAAGAATGTTACTGTAGAAATCCAAATTTGACCACTCCCATATGGTGAAATCCATCTCCTTTATTCGTCTATTTCATCAATATTAATTAAATGACTTATTTTTAATTTTTCCCCTTCTTCTAAGGTTTCTAAAGTATTTAATTTAACAATTAAATACTTTATCTTTCATCCCTTCTTCTCTAAATTAAATAAATATATCAATTTATTTAATTTAGTCATTTAGCCTTTTCAAATTTAAATCAATTTTAAATTCCATATTTTCTCTCTCCTTGTCATATCCTCCATAACCATCTTCTAATATGTATTAGTTTAATGAATCCATAATTAAAATGTGAACACCCTTAATTAGGATTAATGTCACATCCTCCATATTTGGCCACTTGCCTGTAATCCTTCATTAATTTTCTTAATCACCTATTTGCACAACCTTAATCTAATCTTCAAATTCACATTTATTCATTCAATGCTCCTGTCTTCCCCATGAAGGTTGTTGGGAAATTTCAAATCCTCTCATAAGTCACATCATTCACATGGGACAAAGACCTCCTTTATGAGGACCTTGTCTTATCCCCAAGGTACTCCTAATCATGAGAATTTAAAATTCACATTTATTCCCCCAACCACTTCTCTCTTCCCCATGATGATTAGTGAGAAATTCTAAAATTGCTCACTTATCACCATCCTTCCCACATGGGGACAAGAACTTCCTTTTGAGGAAACATTCCCTTAATCCCAAGATACTTGTAAGTACCTCCACCTTACATGTCTTCTCTCCACCTCACATGTCCTTTTGCCACCTCCTTTTCCACATGGAAAGATGTGAGGGCTTGTGAGTCTTCAACTCACCACAACGCTCCATCTTGCCCATGTTGGCTAAATCCTAACCGTTTATTTCTCTAGAGACTTTTCCCCTAAAATAGAGGATTTGGTCTCATTTTCTCATTCATAACACACGTTCAAGCATTCAAGCAATTTCAACTCTCAAGCTCAAGCACTCTACATTTTTTTTGTTTTCATCTTCCATTGTTGAATCCTTAAGCTTTCATTACATCCATTCAATACACCTATCCAAATACCCAAATCTCTCATTGCATTCATCATCCAATATAGAGCATTTTGCATATCATTGTAGCTTATTTTCCATCAAGGAGCACACAATCAATCTTCATCAAAGGGCCAACCAAAAAGATCAACTTGGATAAGATATAATCGTTTGTTTTTCTTTCTTTATTCAAATTCAACTAGGATTATCTTTGAGGTGTTGTGGTGTTTCCTTCATTTTGCATTTTAGACTAAGGGGATTTACACTGCTCACATTTTTGGCACGCTCGGTGGGACCCACAAATGGGTCTGTTACTTTCATGTTTTTTGTTATTTAAAAATTTGCAGGTTCAGGTTACACAGAGGTGACTCCACATCTGATAGGGGTGATTCTGCCCTCAAGACAAGTGACCCTGCCCTCAATAGATGCAATTTTGCACTAGTAGAATCACCCTTCTTGGAAACAGGAGCAAAATTTGTCCCTGTTTCCTCAACAGGTGACCCTGCTACTGAGTTGGGCGAGCCTGCTTCCTGTAAACAAGTGAGCCTACCTCTGAATAGGCAATCCTGCCACTAACAGGGGTGAACCTACCTTTGAGAGGGGTGATTCTGACTCTAAGAGGGGTGATTCTGCTATCAATAGGGGCGATTATGCCCCAGACAAAGGTGATTCTAAGATAAACAGTGGCTCAAAATTTTATTTTTAGAGTCTGTTTCTTATCATTTTCAGGTACTAACCCCCTAACATCCTCTATTGGTGAGTGTGTCTACCTTTTGCTAACATTTGTGCAACTATTTCTCACTTGTCCAAGGTTGGAGGTGCAAAAAACTATTAACATATTTGTTTTAGGATGAGCAGGCCAAGACCCTTAGTTTGCTTTGTTGTTTTCATACTAAGTAGGCACATAGAACTAATTAGGTGGAGTCAAAGTACTTGTTTTCTATGCATGAAAGTGGACTATTGATGTATCCAATCCCCTTGCACCATTTGGCGATCCTGGGTGAAGAGAAATCGTAGTCCACTTTAGTCATTTGTGTTACCCAAGAGATACTAGATTGTTCAAGCTTTCCCCTTGCACTTCTTGTGAGCCTGGGGACTAGCCGAAAACACCTAGTGTCTTCTTTTAGTGGGACCTACTTGGGGATTTCATCACCCCAAGGGACGATCCCAACCATGTGTACCGATGGGGTATATAAAAGGGGGAGAGCCAAAGCTATACCCCAATCCAATCACGTCATGTCTGGCGAAGGGTCGAAGCTAGGGTGATACCTAGATAAGACATGAAGAGTTGGTCCAAGTTTCCAGTACCTCATTGGGGCTTCCGAATCACGCCTGTGACGGGCTGGTGTTCACAGTTGTTCCTCACATACCGTGCATAGATCGAGGACTCCCTAGATTGCCTTGTTTAGCCTAGTTAGAGGACCATGTTGGCCATACCCATCTTACTAATCTTAGGATTGTGCTACTTGAAATATCTTCTTTGTGCAAAACTAGTGCATGTCTTTTTGGCCGAGTCAGCCTTTGCCTTCTATTCGCTGTTTGCTATGTTTTTGTCCTTTTCCTTAACTATTTTTCATCCAAGTCCAATCCAAGTTTGTTGTTTGGGTGAGTTTTCCTTTGACAGGGGTGAACTTGCTCCTAACAGGGGCAACCTTGCCTTCTATCTGAGTCATTTCCTAGTATGTTCTTATTAGAATCGCCCATTCTTCTTAGAATAGGCGATCTTGCATCCTAGTTGGGCGATTTTGCCACTGAGTTAGGTGGTCCTGGGTCCTAGAGGGGTGATTCTGCTCTTTGTCTGAGTCAGTTTGTCAGTCAAACTCTATTTCATCAAAAGGGGCGATTCTGCCTCTTAGTTGGGCGACCCTGCCTCATCCTTGGGTGATTGTGCTTGTTGTTTAAGTTCCCTATTAGTCCTAGAGTCATCATATTTGCCCATGCCCTAGAAATAGGTAGTTTTGCAACATAGTTGGGAAATTTTGCACTCTAAACAGCCAATCCCGCCTTTTGTTTAGTCAATCTGTTTGTCCGTTTCCCCATTCGATTGGTCCATTTCCCCATTTTGTGAGTCCATTTTCCCATTTTGAGAGTCTGTTTCCCTATTCTGAGAGTCTGTTTGCCCGTTTGGTGAGTCTGTTTCCCTATTCAATGAGTCTGTTTCCTCGTTCGGTTAGTTTGTTTCCCCATTTTGTGAGTCCATTTCCTTTTTCGGTTAGTCCGTTTCCCCATTAGGTGAGCCCATTTTCTTGTTAGAAGAATTCGTTTGTTCGTTCAGAGAGTCTGTTACCCCGTTTATCGATGTTGTTTGATCATTTTCAGATTTGGGCAAGTCCACAAACTATTTAGGCAACCCTGCACCTTAGTTGGGCGACCTTACACCCTAGTTGGGTGACCTTGCACCTTAGTTGGGCGACCCTACACCCTAGTTGGGCGACCTTTCACCCTAGTTGGGTGACCCTGTACCTAGTTGGGTGACCTTGCACCCTAGTTGGGGGACCCTGCACCTAGTTGGGTGATCCTACACCTAAGTTGGGCAATCTTGCACCTAAGTTGGGTGATCCTACACTCTATTTAGGCAAGTCTGATCCTTGTTTAGGGCAGTTAATCTTTTGAGCTCCCAAAAAGCTTATTGTTTTCCAAGCCATTTGCACCTTCCATTCACCCATAAGCTTCACTTTAGTCCATCTGCATTCTCCAAAGGTCATTCGTTTATCATCTGAATCATATAGGTACATCCTGAAGCATCTCTAGGTTACATATCCATCATCATTTTCTCAATCCAAATCCTCTGAATTTCGTTCAAGGTTATTATCCAAATTGGCCTAGGTGTTTGAAATCGATCGTCATCCTTCCATATCTGCTTAGGATCATCATCTGTCCTAATTCAGTCATCATCATTTGGCCCAATCAATCCACTTTCATCTAAAGGTGGATTTGGTGCCATAATAATCTATCTGTCCTTTTATCTGATCAATCAACACCTTAAGTCACCTAGGGTGATTTCTGCACTTGGTTTAGAATCCCTCTCATCATCCTATCTCATCTTTCATCCAATCCTATCAGTCATTTCATCAATCAATCCAATCCAATCTAATCCAATCACATCCCTATCCAATCATCCAATCAATTGATCTCTCATCCAATCTATCATCCCTTAGGTCATCTTTGCATTGCACTTGAGAGTTTAGCTTCATACACTCGGTAGTTTTTCACTTTCTTGCCCATTCAGACTCAATCATAAGCCAAAAAGAAAAAGGCCAAACAACAAGCCCAAGGTTCCCAACCGAATATCCCTCAAGATCCTAACAATGATGCAAATTTCGCTCAAGATCCTAATAATGGTGCTTCGTCACAATCCAATATTGACATTCAAAACACCTCACCACCTGGAGATGAGAACATGGTCAATCAACCCGAAGTCATGGTTGAAAAATACCTTAGCAATCCTGCCAACGTTCAGATGATGGATCGCCTCCTCAATAAGTGTGGGGATAAGATTCTTGGCATTTTGATCATGAAAGGAGTCAAACAGCCAACTGAATTTAACATGTCACAATATACCGACATCCAGTCTCTTCCTACACCTCAAGACCCACAGACTTCACAAAAAATTATGAGAAATACATATTTCCCCGAAGGTGCACCTATAGAGAATTGGTATCATCCTGAGTTTGTAAATGCTGTGATACATCAAGTCACAAGTTATCCTCACCTCCTAGCCGTGGCCTCTACTGCACCACCTGATCCTAACGACCCTTATGCCTATGGCATGCCACAAAATATTTCATCTACTCCACCACTCCCGCCTCAACATCCTAGTCAACCACTAGTCAACACTGTGGGAAATCTTGTCCTTGCACTGATGCCACCTCCAGGGCTTGCACCTGTTGGAAATCTACCACTGCCACCTTAAGGTAACAACCCAGTGTTCCAACAACCTCCCGTTAATCTTCAACATTCCATTGCATTGCAAGAACCATCGCAACACACTACTATCCCACCGCAAGTGCCGCCACAACATACCATTGCTGCTACCATGTCATCTCAACCACCTCATCAACAAACTCTGCAACAAAATGTCACGATCCCACAACAGAATGTCACAATCCTACAAAAAAATGTTCTGATTCTGCAGCAACACACTACTGTTCCTACACAACCCCCACATCAAGTGATGCAAGCTACATCACAACCTGAACAACTGCCCCATGATGCCTTTGCAACAATCCCACAACAACAACACATTCCATCTTTCCCACTTTATCAACAACCACCACAACAGTAACAACCACCCTAGCATATGCACATTCCCACGCAAACACAACGTAATCCTCTCACATAATATCTTTACCATCCATCAAGCACATATACCGCCTATGTTGCTACATCCAATCCTAATCCAAATCTCCATATGGCCTCTCAGAATCCACCGCGAACTCAACCGCCACCTTACACCAACCTTTCACAATCACACTCAAATACTTATTAGCAAACTTCTAATACACAACCACCTCCATATGTCACACAACAACCCAACGTTGCTTAAAATTACCAATCCAATCCATACTATACTCAGCAATAACTTCCTGACCAACAAGGTGCTCCATCCACATCCTACTATCAACAACCAACACCATACCAACAAGGAGATTCACATCATCGTATTACCAAGCTTCTACACAATATCAGCAGGGTGCTCCATCCACTTTATATTATCAACAACAACCACCATATCAACAAGCAACTTCCACCTCTTATTATCAAAATTCATCATCCTCTTATCCACCTTACATCAATCCACAACCACAATCCACATACACCAATCAATGCCAACAAACGTCTCCATATACAACTACACTAGCCTATGATCAAGCAGCCTCTGCACCATCCTCATTATATCAACAATATCCTCCATATAATTAGCCAAGTCCATCTAATTCAACTCCCACAACGCCTATCAATAAAGATTTAGAAGAAGTCAAAGCTGGGTTGAAGGACTTTCAAGCAGGGACCAGAAAACAATCGTTTAATTTTGAAGACATTTGTCCCTATTCGTTTGATCCATCTATTTCATTGGTTCCTTTCCCGAAGCATTTCAAAATGCTAAAATTTGATAAATACAAAGGAACAAAAGACCCCAAAGCTCACCTTCAAGAGTTTTATGCCCACTGTCAAGAAGTCATGCATAATGAAAATTACCTCATAAGATTTTTTCCTAGGAGTTTACAGGCGATAGCCCTTGATTGGTTTATGGGTCTCAAGAAGAGATCTATCAAGTCCTTTGCACAACTTTCAAAAGAGTTTGTCTCCCACTTCTCCTTTAATTTGGAGGACATCGATACATTGGATCTCCTGAAAGAAAAGCATCGTGAAGGAGAAACCTTCACAAGTTATCTCCAAAGATGGCGAGCTTTAGCCAGTCGTATGAAATCCCCTCTTAGAGAAAAAGACATTGTCACCCTGTTCATCAAAAACTCTCATCTGGATATGGCCCACAATTTCAGACTTCACTATGTCACGACTTTCACAGAAATAGTGGAGAAAGGTCCTATCCTTGAGAGGGAACTTATTGCCAAAGGGTTAGTCAAATTTTTTAACTTTGATAAAGAGAAGTCATTTGGGGATAAGCCTCGTTATTGGAACAAAAACAAAAATGTTGTCAATGATGGCGTCACTGACACTGAACACGTCCAAGTAGCCAATGCTTCCCAGAAGCCACAATATCCACCTCCGCAGTAGTCAAATTCTCATGCTATATCAGTGCCACAAGGGCACTTCATCCTACCCAACAATCCAATCAGAATAACCAAGGGAATAACAAATGTCAATTCACTCAACTAGGAAAACCCTTGAGCGCCGTGTTCCATAAGCTCCTTCAAGATAATTACCCGATCACATATCTTGTGACCAAGCCTATTGATGAATCCAAGCCCAAACCAACTTGGTACAAAGAAAATGAGTATTGTGAGTTCCATAAGATTAAAGGGCATACATTAAACAAATGTCAAGGTTTAAAAACATACATCCAGGATCTCATAGATCGGGGTGATATACATGTGGATGCTAACACAACACCCTCATCCAATGCTTAATTACAAATATATCAAAATGCTTTCCCTAAGCATAATAGAGGTCCTAGTATGTCAAACATCAACCCAGGGTCTAGTAATAATAATGATCAGAATAATAGCACCAACAACATTAGTTACAAAAATGTGCCATTTAACTGTGAGGGTCTCATCATGCACATTGAACAAGTAGAACCACATGTATCTATGATACACATAAAAGGCAAGGACCCTCAATGTGTTGTTACAACCCACCGAACCCATATCACAGTCCCTGGAGCCTCCACATCCACCCAACCACCGCCTGTGAGTTCTCAATGCAACCTTCTTGATCATCTAAAAAATACCCCAACCCAGATATCTATTTTGGATTTGCTCAAGTCTTCTCCAGTACACCAGTAAAAAATAATTAAGGCCTTATAGGACACCCAAGTTCCCAATGACATAGACCCTATTCAATTTCAAGCATTGGTAGGACACCTCTCAACAACCTATCAATTAGGTTTTAGCCAAAATGACATGCCCTGCATTGACTCCAACCATAACCGTCCCCTCCATCTAGAGGTCCTTGAGAATCATCATAAAGTAAAGAGGGTCTTGGTAGATAATGGTTCTTCCCTAAACCTTTGCACATTGAAATTCATAAAATAGGTGGGATATACCCATGTTGACTTAAACAATCAATTCATCACTATTAAGGCGTATGATAATGCAAAGCGTGATTTTGAAGGGACAATCTATCTTCCAATCCAGGTTGGGCTAGTGGTGGAATACACTACATGTAATGTCCTTAATCTAGAACTCCCCTAACACCTCCTCCTCCACTGTCCATGGATCCACGCCGTGCAAGCCATACCATCCACATACTACCAATGTCTGAAATTCCCATTCAATGGGGTAGAAGTTACCATACACATGAATCCTCAACCATTTGAATATTGTCGCGCATTAGAAGCTTCTTTTCCCCATTCTCATTACTACCTTGGAGTGGAAATGTGACCACCTCAGACATCATCATGTCACTCATCTACCACTGCACTAGCCACCACTTCATCCACTACATCATCCGCATCTGATTCCACCCTTACCATATTCCAGATCGTTGACAAGGGCTGTGGTGAATATGAAATGTGTACAACTTTGAATGTGGAAACCATGCCACCCTCACCACACACATACAACCAACCTTCTCAGACTACACCAAAGGAAGAAGAGAAGATGATCACCTTGAGCTACAAGAATGTGGGATCTAGTACCTTTTGTTCTCCCGGGTTAAGGCAAGACATACTCGAAGATGACATCAGCTAGTGGGTATATTGTGAGGAACCTAAACCCTCTCCCCCCTTGAAAGAATATTTCCAATAGGTCTATCCTTGGCCCTCTAAGTTTGTAGAGAAACACAATTATTGGGGGGGAGGCCTTGGTGTAGAAGAACAAGGATGATGACAACCGATAGACACCTCTGTGCGACTAAGAAACTTGGGATTGGGATATGATACCAAACAAAAGGTCCTATGGCATCACCTAGTGCCTCTAACAATGCCAGTGAGAGAAATAGTCTCCTTGAAGACATACCAGAGGAGGAATCCATCAAACACGTGTACGATGATGTAGATCACACTGACCTTTCTTCCATGTTTGAATTCTTATCCATTTGCACCATTAGCCTATCCCTTAAACATCCTAAACTCATAGACTGGGACCTACATGGTAGCACACCTATCAACACCTTTGCCTCAATGGATCAGTACGTACATCTTATGGGATTGGGGGAAGATGAATTCCCTAACCGAAAAAGTAAAAAGAAGCAAAATAAAAAAAAAGGTCACCTAGTGAAAACCTCCCCGAGGTGCTTTGTGACTCTAAAAAAGTAAAAAAAAAGGGTGTATATGATAGCAAAAACCTCGTCAGAAACACAAAAATGGTAGAGATGAAGAGGGCCCCAAAATCACATATGTAGCAGCACTATCGAGAGGAAAAGTACTCACCATCACCAAGCTTCTCAAAGAAGGCATCATCAATTTTGCATGGACATATTCAGATATGTTGGGTCTCGATCTTGCTCTAGTAGTACATCATCTGGATGTACATCCTGATGTAAAACCTATTAAGCAAAAACTCAAGAAAATGCACCCCCAAGTAGCTCTACTAGTCAAGAAAGAGTTGGAGAAGCTATTAGAAGCTGGATTCATAAGACCCATTGACTGCTTTGAATGGATTTCCAACATAGTACTAGTTTCCAAACCAAATGGGAATATTAGGGTTTGCACATATTTTTGAGATCTCAACAAAGCCTATCCCAAAGATGATTTCCCTTTGCCAAACATAGACATGTTGGTAGACTTAACTGTAGGGAACAAGATGCTTTCCCTCATGGATGGCTTCTTCGGATATAATCAGATCAAAATTTCACCTGAAGATCAACATAAAACAACCTTCATCACACCTTGGGCCATGTTCTACTATACTATCATGCCCTTTGGCCTCAAGAACGCAGGGGTCGCTTACTAGCGAGCCATGACCATTATCTTCCATGATCTCATTCATATAATAATGGAAGATTATGTTGATGATTTTTTAGGGAAATCAAGAATAAGAGAAGAGCACTCAATAATCCTTAAAAAGATATTTGAGCATCTAGAGCACTATAAACCACAACTAAATCCGAAGAAGTGTGTCTTTGGAGTCACATCAGGAAAACTACTGGGTTTCATTGTCTCTAGAAGAGGCATAGAGGTTGATCCAACAAAAGTTAAGGCAATCATGGATATGCCTCCACCGCATAACCTCAAATAGTTAAGGATCCTTCAATGCAAGTTGCAATCCATCTGGCGGTTCATAGCTCAATTAGCCAAAAAATGCTAGTCATTCACTCATCTCCTAGAAAAGGATACCACCTTTAAGTGGAATCAACAGTGTCAACTCGGCTTTGACAAGATCAAAGAATATTTGGCTCATTCACCCATCCTTATGCCACCAATTCTAGGTAAGCCACTCTTGTTGTATATTTCTGCTACTTTAGTGGCACTGGGGCATTGCTGGCGCAACATGATGAGTCATCAAAAGAAAGAGCAATCTATTACATTAGTTGGACCCTAGTGGGTTATGAACTCAATTATTCCCTGATGGAAAAAGCTTTCCTAGCTGTGGTCTTCAGTTTGCAAAAAATCCAACACTACATTCTCAGTCACCCAGTGAAGCTCATCTCCAAGGTTGATCCACTCAAATATCTTTTATCCAGAACAACTCTGACTGGTCGCATGGCTAAGTTGGTCATGCTGTTAAGTGAATTTGATATAGAATATGTGGATCAAAAAGCTATTAAAGGACAAGTGATAGTGAATCAGTTGGCAGATGCTCCTCTGGTAGATGCCTATCCCCTAGTAACAAAATTTCCTGATGAATGGGTCTTCACAATAATAGAAGCAACCACACAGACACTCTATTTTGATGGGTCATATACACACATTGGATTGGGGGTAGGAATCTTGCTCGTCACCCCCTAGGGTGATTATATACCAAAGTCATTTAGGTTGGATCTTTCGTGCACAAAAAACATTGCTGAATATGAACCTCTTCTTACTGGCCTTAGAATTGCAATCCAATGACATATCACTCACCTAAGAGTCTTTGGTGATTCCCAACTAATCATTAAATAGGTCAATGATGAGTTTTTGACAAAAGATGATAAGCTATTACCTTACAAATGCATGGTAGACGACTTCAAAAAATATTTCACCTTCATCCAGTTTGATCAGATTCCAAGAGTCCAAAACAAAGTAGTAGATGGGATGGCTACCACTGGCTCCTTAATCAACATGCCTAGGTGTTGTGCAATTTTTGCACACATGCCCCACTGAAAGCAAGGATCCTCTTTTTTGGTCTTTTGGGTGTTTTCTGCAGCCCTGCCTCTTGGATAGGTCTTTGGTCTTGGGTGCTTGTGATCCTCTGGTTGTGAAGGTTTAGCCACTTCAAAACATGCTTAAATTCCTATCTTTCCTATGTAAGCGGTCTCTTGAGGTGGTTCATTGAAAATCTTAAGTTAAGGGTGAGTTTCGGGTTATTCATGGATCTTAGGTATTTCCTCCCTATGCCGAAATCTCTGATTTCTGTCGGCATCTTAGATGCTCGAAGGTTATTGCTTATATTGTCATTTCAGAGATTTTAGCATTTCGTAGCATTTAGTATCTAGCGGAATTCTCTGAACTTCCTTGAGTCTTCAAATCCCGACTTCCGTTTTTCTATCAGGTTTTTCGAATTCCGCCTATGGCCATATCTTCAAGCTCTTGCGTGAATGAATTTAGATGCTTAGTTTGACTTATCACTAAGGTTCTCGAGATTAATTTATCTTCTCATGTGTGCTGATGCTATCTTGGAAAATAGAATTCTCAGTCACTATGATTGTCTTGATATGGCCTTGTTGTGCGAGAAAGTTGGTTTATATATACAAATACATATGCACTCCAAGGTATTTTGTCCACATTTTATTTTTCTGATCTCCAATTGATTCCAGACCCAAAAGTTAGGCCTATACACCTCAATGTTGAAATATTAGTCATGCAATAATTTGGTTTTGCACGTATCTAGTTTGAATTCATATTCGTACTTTTGCTTTGACCAATGTTTTGCAGAACACATATCTTGAGATAGGGCCTGCTTGTAATTTGATGAGCAATGTATGCTGATCATAAAGGGTGGTTTTCAAGGAATGGGGCCAAATAGGGTTATTTCAGGAATTCCAATTTGAAAGGGAAACATTACCTAGGTCTTCAACGATAATCTGGTGATGTGCAAAAAGAGTGCAGAAGCATATAAAGAAGAATCATAAAAAATTGTGGTGAATGCAATATTCTTGTAAAGTAATAAACAAGAACGATGCAACCAAGTTTAAGGTGGTATATGAAGGTAACAAGGATTATATTATGATAAATTTGATAAAGGAGGTTCCTAAGGTCCGTGAATGGAAGAGTCATTAAAGGTTGGTGAAGAAGTGAAGAGATTCACAGAGGATCATATTTTTATTAGATATCCATCATTTTGGGAAAAATGGTCATATAAGTTCCTTTCCTCTGTGAAAAGATTCAATTCGATGCAATGGTAGTGACCGTGGATTTTAGCAATTGAAAAAAGAAGGATTTTAGGTGAAGAATGCAAAATGATGTGAGGCAACACACAAAAGGAATGATACCTCAGAGTATTCGTCCACCTCAGGATTCCGCGAGGTAAAGTCTGTAACGATTCATGTGGTAACAAATTTTTAGAACTAGTGCTCGGAGAATCTGCACTTAGGCGGATTCCCCGATAGGAGTAAGTATTGGGGATTTCGTCATTGGCCAAAATGTTGGAGATTCTTAGTGTAGACGAATTCCCTGAAGACCCAAAATCCACGAGGACTCTAATTCCCCGAAGCCTTAAAATTCCCAAAGAAGGCTGATTCCCAGAACAAAGGGATGCATGACAGATTAGAGATCAAGATTGAAGAAGGTGAATGGCCTGAAATGTATGAATACTTCTATCGATGGGAAATAAGGAATTGCACATAAGTGGTTGAGGCACAATGGATAGGTTCAGAGGATTGTCTTATGATGGTTGTGATGAGTGTATTATGTGTAGGCATTACTGTGAACCTAGATCCTATACCTGCAAGAACACAACAAATGAACACATTAGAAGATTTAAATGCAAGTTAGAATATAGATTCCTCAAGAAATCCATTTGAATGCAAAAGAAAAGGAATAAAATGAAGAACACAATAAACTTGAAGCTAAGATATCAAATCCTATTCTAAAACAAAGCAAACTCTTAATCTCTTAAGGGAGTTTGTGCCAATTTGATGTGAAAATTGGCCCTTTCCCAAATCCAATGATGTGATGAAGAGGATTGATGAAGATTTGATGATTGTGATCCACTTGGTGATTGCTTCAAATGCCTTCCATGGAGAAAACCTGCAATAACCTAGCTACAATTGATGGATTTGATGCAAATGCTAAAGCTCTAAGATGAAATTGAAGTATAATAACTTTGCTCAAATTGTGGATGATGAAATGAGGAAATTAGCCTCTTATTTATAAAATGTCAAGTTGGAAGAATGTCCAAAAGAGAGCAATGTGGGACAAAGAATCAACAAAATGGCAAGGTACCATCAACATGTAGTGGATGGGATATTGCAAGTTTTGAAATGTGTCAATAAATGCATATGTTGAATTTTGAAATTGTTGAAATGACGTAATACGAGGGAAGAAGAAAGGTGCATTGAATGCCACTTGGCTCAAGGAAAAAGGAATTTCTAGGTGGAATTAAGTGTTGCTTGTTGGAAGGACAAAGTAGACTTGGATTTTGAATTCAAATTTCAGGAATATTCCTTTATTATGCTTTTTGAGAGAAAATAGAGATTTAATAAATGAATTAAATTTATTTTCATGTGCAAGTTGCAAAAGCCAGAGGATGGGACATGAGAAAATATTAAATTAATCAAGGTTAATTAATTTAATGAAGATTAGATGATGTGACATATTGATTTAGATTTATGGTTGATTTAAATCAAATATGAAATATGGTTTTTTTAAAGATTAAATAAAATTTTTTGTTTTATTTGCTCAAAGGAGATGAAGTTAGATTAAACTAAATAAAGTTTTAATTTATTTAATTTAATGGATGGACTTTTAGGGATTTAATCAAATAAAGTGATTATTTAATGAAATAGGGATAATTAGATCAGATTGATTGATTCAATTAACAAGAGAGAATGACTTAATCAGATAAATGATTTATTTAATTAAGGGAGGAAAATTGATGAATTTAATCAAACAAAGGTGTTCGATTAAATGGTTAGACCGAGGGATGATTTAGAAGCATTATTGGCAGTGAGTTAGATGTGTGTAATGTCAATCATTATATTCTATATCTACAATTACAATACAATAATATGCGTTCGATGTTGGAGTGGTGCGAGTTTCTGTCATGCAAATGGGGCTTTGCGTGATGGTGCATCAGAGTTTAATTCCACGATGGAAATGAGGAACCCATCATTCTTGTAACACAAGTGAGGGAAGTAATATGGATTGAGGATGAACAAAGAAGTGAATCATGGTGTCAATACTCCAAGTAAATTACTGTTGTGGAACTCGATAGGGTGGCAGAGTAATAAGAAGAGGAGGATACCGATTGGATTTTATTCAGGAATGCATATTTAATAGGGTGGTCGATGAGTGACTTCCGTTGGAATGAATTCTTGATGGTTTTATAGGGAAAAATTATCATTAATTAGTATGATGTTTATGAATTGAATTCAAATCGGTAGAAAGGTGGGTTTGGTGTGCTTTGTTTTGATTATCTGATTTCATCTTAGTTATGTCGAGTTGAGTCTGTGGGTTATTGCTAGCTCATGCAGAGTTGGAAGTTGCGATGGCTCATACGATTCGGGACTTGAAAGATCAAGACATGCTTCAAACTAAAAAATCAGTGATGAACATAGTTTGAAAAATCCATTCATAGGGGAAATTCCCAAGGCACTTATGTTTGGAAAATCCGACTCAAGAAGAAATTCCCGAGTACTAAAAATCCTAGAAAGTGTTAAATCCACAAGATCATTGGATGGTGAAGGTGAGTGATAATGTTTAATGTTTGTGGTGAGATGATGATAACTGGAATATATCAAGAGGAGACATGCTTAGGGATTCTATTGGCAGGAGGAATCCTCAAAGGAAAGGAGTTCGCGAGATGAGAGTCCTAAGTGATCAAAGTCCATGAAACACAATAAAATGTGGGAGTTAATGTGGTTTGTGGAAAATTAAGGGTGCATATTCAATCTATCTAATGAATTGTAGGAGCCATCATAATTTATAAATTGGAATTATGAGAATGTAAGCATCGAATGGAGGTCACCATAGCCGAAAGTAATAGGGAATTAATATTTGCAGGGATTCTTTAATCCACGAGGATATGAAACAAGATAATTGGAGGATTATAGCTGTATGAGTAGACCGATCGATGGAATATTCAGAAGAATACTAGGTATGGCCTATTGACAATAGTTTATTAGAGTCAAAGAGAGTGAATTATTGCAAAATAGCATGGTGTGTATCAAAACTGTTGCCTCTATTTCACCTACAATTAAATCAGGCGAGATAATTAAATGTTAGATCTTCAGAGGCCAGTGGGACATTCACACAAGGGCAAAGACTCTACATCTGTTGCTAGGTCATGGGGAACTCAGTGGGAGAAGACACCCTGGGAAGATTCGGCATGAAAATCATCCAAGGAGAAAGTCGGCAAGACTCTCCTACTGTCTGGCCGACTGACTGTTTGATTTATTCCATCCTGAGCAGGTCACTGAGACCTAGTCTTTGTCATGCCGAATGAGCCTGCTGAGCCTATCGCTATAACGGAGAGGGTTCGGCATGACCTCTTACCGCGTGGATTTCTTTGGCCGATAGGCCATTCAA
>VDFB02053166.1:44867-65315 GCA_007258455.2 Sequoia sempervirens | reverse complement strand
CCACCAATCTCAACACTACTCCCAACTATTTGAGCATTTAAGTACATATTGTATGCTAGATTAGGAGGCATGTGTCAAAGCTCATATTTATTGATGCAAAATAGGTCCAAAGTCACAAATTTGACATAGAGTTAGTTATAGTTTTGTACAAAATTTCAAGTGCCACATAGAGCAAAGATATTCCAGTTTTTTATATCATGTCATCAAATTTGGCACTTCATCAACATTAACAAAAGCAAAGGTATGTACTTGAATCCCTTGCATTTAAATTTTTCTATATATATAAATATTTTAATATTTTCCCTCAAATCCATAATATATATGTGTGTATTTATTTATTGCAATAAAGAATTAACCTAAGTAACACATTAAGAATTCTAAGGATTTGTGCTTGAAAAAAATGCATAACAATTTTTTTTGTTGGATGTCGTGTTGTATAGTTTAAAAAAGCTCAAAATATGAATAGGATTTTAAGGCCATATATTATGGTAGCTTACAATGCAAAAGAAGGAAGGAAATATATTATCAATTTTAATCTACAATTTAATACCATATGAAAAACCATGTAGTATTATCTAAAAATTAATTTTGACATATTAATTTTATAAAATACACTTTTTACCATTCAATAAACTTCTCCCAAGAAAGAAAACCTTAAGTGAACATTAATTGAACCCTAATTGTAGATTCATAATTCTAATCATAACCCCACTGGAACCCTAATTGTAGAGATTCATAACTCTAATCATAACCCTAAGTGAGCACTCAATCCCACAAAGTAACCCTAGCCTTAAAGTTATCATGGGTTGGATCCACTATCTCTCTTATCTAAATTTCTTAGGTTGAATTATTTTTCCTTTATTTTTAATTGCATATATTTTTTGTAAACTTATTAGATCTTTTATTTTTATGAATATATGCAAATATAATTTTATTTCTATTCTATGCCCATTTTTTCATGATATTTTAAATATACATTTTCTTGGTAGAATATTAGATCAATCTCACACATATAAATATGAAACCTCAAAATTTTAAAGAATTCTACCCAAAACATAGACACACAATTGAACAAATTCTCAAAAGAAGAATGACAACATCATTAACATTTCATTCAAAATTCACTCAAATCCACATAAGGAGAGAAAATATATTAGAATTATATGTTTATTCATGCTTATAAGTCATATCTACATACAATTTAAGATAATTTGCATATATTAATTCAAAACTCAAAATAGGCTATCTATTCTATTCCATCTACTCGAGATTTTAACAACCAATGGCACCACAGATATCACTTCCTCATCAGAGGATAGATATCTTTCTACCCATATATTCAACTCAAAACCTAGCTAGAGCTTTCATCAGTTCTCTCCCTAGAAATGAGCCTTAAATTCCCTTTTATATGACAAGGGAGCAACAAGCTTCGGGCTCAAATGTAAGTTCACCACAAATTTTCATTTGAAAAAAATCTCCATTGCATTTGACTTTCATTTCAAAACTTCCCACATGTTGAATCTGCAAAACATAGTGGCGCACGAACTGGGGAAATCTAAAAGAAAAGGGAACACAAATTGTCATCAAAATCCCCTTGTCGCTATCATCCATGCAAAACCTAGAAAACCAATTGCCATGAAGGCACCAATAACAACTTCTTATTTACTCACTTTCACCCTACCTTACCAACACCAGACCTCAAGACATGCCCGCTTCAGCTTGTTACCCACACACAGAGACCTCAGCCTCTTCTTTCTTGTCCTTGCCCAATGGTTCTAGTCCAACTGCTTGGGGTTTTAATAGCCAATGGCACTGACAGACATCATCATATGATAGACCATGATTGAAGTGAGGTAAATACTGACAGTAGGCGGAGTCGGTCTCGGTTACATCATCAGAAGTGTTGCTCGTAAGGTCAATGGGCGAGTGTTGGCATCTAGAGGAGCTATGCCCATACCTTATTTTCCTACTGATACTAGTAATAGAGCACACCGACTGCTTGCCTTTGTCATCTACTAGTTGAGCAACAATATCTTGGAATTGCAACCTTCTACTACATCTAGTGGGCACAAGCCTGGGCTTGTCAACCAAAGCACCTTCTTGAATAGCATGACCAAGATTTTGTGAGCTCAAATGAATAGACCTCCTTACTGACTTACTCATTTTCTCTTCTCAGACAAGAACTCAAACTTGATTAGATTCAGCCCACAAAGTGTTGTAACTTCTACAAGAATGACACTATTAGCAGTTAATTCCTCTTGTATTTATTGTGCGAGGTAATGGAAACCTTCATCAATGCTTAGTAAAAATGCATGTGCAAAACTGGAAATTTGGCAATGTATGTACTGTCACCATTTAACTAGAGCTATGTGAGAATCCAAAGATCACCCTTCATGATTTCCAACAACAACATCTTCACACAGATTGAGATTGAGGTCTGTGAGTTGGCGGGGTACGATCGAGATCTTCTCCCATTTTTTTGAATCTGGAAAACCTACACATTGCACGGTTAGTATTTAATGAAAGGCTTTGGCTAATCCATCGGCAACATGACCACTGGAGTTAATGGCTTAGGCTTACATCACCGGATTAAAATTAAAACCCAACTTTGATTTTAATACTTTATTTCCTCCGCGGGGTTTTATTTCCTAAGTCTCAGTTGGCCCCGTTAAATTCTTATCCCAACTCTAACAAAGAACAAATGATTAAGCTAAGGATTGTATTTGTTGTTATAACTTTAGTTCTAGAGAATTCTTAATTACCAATTATTATTTGTGCATTTGTATATGAATCCAATTGAATTCCTTTCCATATCATTATGGAAATTTTTTATTATTGCAACCCTAACTCTAACACTAATTAAACCTTGACCCTAACCTGTTTGAACTTGTATTATAACCCTAACTCTAACACTAATTGAACTGTAATTGTAACCCTAGGTATTGTTGAAACATAACCTTAATTGTATCAAAACCCTAGAGAACTCTAATTGAACCCTAACCCTAAAATAGACAATAACCCTTACCTTAATTGAACCCTAACTGCAATCTTAGCCCTAATTTAAGACTAACCTTAACCCTGACCTTAATTAAACCCTTATTGAATTATAACCCAAATTGATCCCTAACCCAAATTGAATACTAATTGAACCTTAACCCTAAGTGAATAGAAACCTTAATTAAACTCAACCATAATCCTATTTGGATTTTTGACCCTAACCATAACCATAATTCAACCCCTACTTAATTGAACCCTAACCCCAAACATGAGTTCACCAAGTTTAAGGTCCAAATAGGGTTAGACCTAATTAAACCAGGTATAGGATTCACTAGGATTAGGCTGAGGTATTAGTAAAGATTGAGGTCTCCAAGGACAGAGCTTGGGGGTTAGTGTTAGTTAAAATTCTTGGCAAGGGTTAGCATTAGGCTAGGCTATGGTCCAATTAGGGCTTCTATTTAATAAGCCAGTTTTAGAATCATGTTTTAGGGCTGAATATAAAATTAGAGTTAGGTTTGAAGTTAATTGTTTTAGGTCAGGCTATGGTTAGACTTATAATTAATGTTAGTATTGGGATTAGATTCTATCACTTTAATAAAAATAATCTTCTATAAATTCATTCAATTTTTTTTTTAAATTATATAATTTAAATTTTTTCAAATTTACCTATGTTGATATATGAGAGATATAGAAAATCTAAACTCTATACCATTTATAGTTAAATTTAAATTATATTTTATAAAATTGTTAAAAAAATTAAGTTGCTTATAAATAATTTTGTGTTCTTATAATTAACTTGACATTGTGTATAAAAGGTTTAAGTTATGAATGTTATAATATACAAAATAAATTTGTTTTCAATGTTTATTTGTTAGTTTAAAAGGTTCAATTAGGGTTAGAATTTAATTAAAATTAGGTATAGGGCTGAATTAGGATTAGGGTTGGGGTAAAGATTAAGGTTCTATAATAAAGCTCGGGGTTAGTGTTATGGTTCAATTGGGGCAGGGCTTAGTATTAGGGTTAGGGTTATGGATCAATTATGATTTTATTAATGTTAGTTTTAGAATCATAGTTATGTTTAGGGTTGGATATAAAATTAGAGTTTGGTTTGAAGTTAATTAATGTTAGTTTTAGGGTTGAGGTTATGGTTAGACTTATAATTAGTGTTAGTATTGGGGTTAAATTAGATCACTTTAAAAAAAACAATCTTCTATAAATTCATTCATTTTGTTTTGAAATTATATAATTAAAAATATTTTTAAATTTACCTATGTTGATATATGAGAAATATAACAAATCTAAACTCTATTATATGTTGTTAAAAAATTTAAGTTGCTTATAAATAATTTTATGAATTTTTATAATTAACTTGACATTGTGTATAAAAAGGTTTAAGTTATGAATGTTATAATATAAAAAATAAATGTGTTTTCAATGTTTATTTGTCAGTTTAAAAGATGTGCCAATAATGTTGCAATCACTAATGATTAATTTTTTCTTGATGGTTAAAATAGATTGGTAAGTAAATTTATCTATAATAAGTAAATTTATCATTGATTTTTTCTTGATAAGTAAATCAATAGTTCATAAATTTATCTATAATTCTTATTAAATTTTTCTTAATTATATTAAATTGTTAAAAATTTTAAGTTGCTTATAAATAATTTTATGTGCTCTTTATAATTAACTTGATAATGTGTATAAAAGGTTTAAGTTATGAATGTTATAATATAAAAATAAATTTATTTTCAATGCTTATTTGTTAGTTCGATGTGAGAATAATGTTGCATAGTAATGATTAATTTTTCTTGGATTGGTTAAGTGATATTAAAATTATTCTATGTTAATTTAATGTTATGAATGCTATATAATATAAAGAAAAATATTTCTAATATATTTTTAATGCATCTTTATATTTTATAAACAAACATCTAAAATAAAAATGTGATTGTAAAAAAAATTCAACTTAATGAGTGAACATACATTTAAAGTTAAAAGTGAAATTATAAAATAAATTGTAAATTTATTTTATTTTTCTTCTATAAATATAATTTTTTTATTTGTCGTCTGCCTAGTAATGCCCACTTCTCCTTTTAATGAATGTTTTATTTTGCAAGGGTTGATTTAGTGTTGTCGTTGATCTATTTCCTGCAGATATCAACGGTGCTCGCCATCCCGTGATCGGGAATTGAAGGATCGTGAAATCACGGGCAGGCACCACTTGTCCTATCCGAAGGATCAAATTTGCGCTATCGCTGACCAACTGCCATTTGATCTAAGTCATTCCTCGCCATCCTGCAATGGTGCTTGGGTTGATTGCGAAATCACGGGCGGGCACCACGTGTCTCATCTGATGAAGCCTAAAGAGTAAAGGAAACACTAGCTGACTTTAAATGTATTAAGGGGCGGATTACTAGAGTGTTCTCGAGACGCACATGTTCTAAATTGACGGATATGTTATAATCTCGCTGGAAAAGCTACTTGAAGGTTAACAACATGGCTGGCGACTGTGTTAAAGGAACGAGATCATTGATGCTTAGGATCAACGGTTGTCTGCCATCGCGTGATCAGAAGTTTTCAGATTGCGATATCGCGGGCAACTGCCACGTGGACTTTGTTCGTAGTGTATGGTAAGGTGGGCCCCTTATCGCCGTGTTGGCAATTGTGTCAGCTTGTTTTGAAGGTGGTCGTCGATGATTTTATTTTGTAGAGGGTTGAATTAGCACTGTCATTGATCTATTTCCTGCAGATCAACGGTGCCAACCATCTCGCGATCAAGAATTATGGGATCACGATATCATGGGCACTTGCCACGTGTCTCATCCGATGAGGTTTAAAGAGTGAAGGAAGCATTAGCCGGTTCTAAATGTGTTAAGGGATGGATTACTAAAGTGCTTGTGAGATGCACATGCTTTATTTCAACGCAGATGTTATAATTTTGAGGGAAAAGCTGCTCGACAGTTAACAGAAAGGACGATGACCATTTTTGAAGGAGCAGGATCTCTGATGAGAAGGATCAACGGTTTCCCGCTATCCCGCGATGGTTAATCGAGGGGTTGCAGTATCGCGGGCAACTGCCACATGGTTTTCATTTGCAGCGTATGGCATGGTGGGCCCCTTATTTCCATGTTGGTTATTATGTCAGCCTATTTTGAAGGTGGCCGTCGATGATTTGATCAAACTGGAGGATCAACGGTTCAAATTTAAATTTTTATCAAATGTGGTTGGAGCCGTTCGTGCAGCCTACGAATGAGCTTTAATGGCGGATGAGACATTTACTTGTGAGATTTGATCAACATAAAATCAATTTTCCTACCTCATTTGTATAACAAAGCATCCAATTATTTTGTGAAAACAGTTTCAGAGCCGAAGGTGAAATTGCGAGCCACTGCAGCCAGAATTTGGAGTTTATGTGAAAAGAGCCGTAAGTTTATTTTCTATGCCTCCCAGTCATTTTGCACCTAAATTTGGGAAAGGGGTTTTCTATGCTTGTCATTGAGCTTATTGAAATATCTTGTTAAGGCTATAGTTTAATCATAAATTGTGAGGAATTACAGTTTTTTACTCTATAGTTTCCTATCTCTGCTTAGTCCTAGCCAATTGAAGTGTAAAATTGTAACGAAGCCCTAGTTTGTCCAAGATGGCACCAACCAAGCAGCACTCTAGCCACATTGAATATTTGAAAAGAAACTTGTATGATGATTTCCTGGATCAATTTCTGTTATCAACGAATGATAGAAGGAAAGGTGTAGTGTTGATGCAAGGGAAAATCCTAGGGGAGGGGTTAGTGTGTAATTATTCCAACATTATCGATGCTAGGGTTCTTCTCACTGGCTTAGAAATGTTCAGATTTTGGTATGGACAGAGGAATTTTCCTCACCCTTTTTCAAATGGATGGATCTATGACATGGGGAAGCTGGTTGTACCAAATGTATTCCCTGATGTGGACTTACTTAAGGCAGTGGCCGTGAGGTATGACCCTATTACACGGGTAATTAGGGATAATGATGGAGGGGTGCTACTAGAAATTAATAGAGAAGATATCCAACATATTTTTGATTTGAGTGAGCTGAGTGAAGACTTGGTTCTTATCAATCTTGAGGAAATCAAGCAGAAGTATGCAAAGCTGAAATCTCTTTTTAGGGCTAAGCTGCTTCCACCTCATCTGGTCAGGGTAGGAGGTTCATAATTTCATATCAGCCCTAGTGACTAGGAACATTTCAGATTGAATTATTTTGCAACCCTTTCCTGGCCACTTTCTATTCATTATGTCATATTTTGGGTTTTAGTCCTGGTGCGGTAATACCTATTGCGTACATGTTCATGGGGGTGCAAATACAACACCCTAACTTCTCTGTGACATATGACTTTGCTTCTTTCTTGGCTGAGAGGATACATGAAGGGTTGTTGAAGCTATAGAAAAATGATACTGGTACTCAATTCTTTTGGTATTTTATGCTGATGAATATGTTTCTGTTTAGGAATGCTAATTTCTTTTTCGAGAAGATAAAATTAAGGCAATCAGTTGATGGAGAAAGGTTGCCAGTACATATATGGGCTGTGGATTTATCTTGTAATAAGGAAAGCACTAGTTATGTGCAATTTGATAATTGTTTTGCTTCTAGATTAAGGGCTAGATTGATGGTGAATGTACCTAGGATCCCTAAGGAATTGCATGATTTCCTCAGGCCAAAGGGGAGGAATCCAAAGTTGAGGGTTTACCATAATTGGGGTGACATTATCCCATACCCAGTCAATACTATCTTGAGAGTATATGGATTTCAGGGAGCCCCTCACATAGTTCCATACAATGTGCCACCAAGAGTAGGGTTTGTAGAAGTTATGTGGCAGATAGGTTGTATTCATGAAGAAAACCTCACTGGAAGGGGGAAAGGAATAGTCTTCTCTAATTATACAGTGGTGTCTGACTTTGTATTTTCAAAGGGAGGCTAGACACATTTTGATAAATTCTTTGCTGATTACCATTTGAGATGTGGTCCAAGGCGACAACATGATCCTAAGGGTTTCTTTGCTCTTTTCAGACAAAGAATAAAAGCTAGAAAATTTTCACATGAGTTCAACTTCCCTGAGGACCTGATTAGAAATGAATTTGATCTAAATAAGTAGGAGTTGAACAAGAAGAAATGGATAGCTTATAGTAAGATACTAGATGTTGTGCATGAAATGGATCCGAAGTATGATCCACTGTTGGAATTCAGTCCATACCATAAGAAAATTGATTTTCTAATGAAGAACTTCAAGGAGATTATGGACACCTTGAGAACTAAAAAGATAAATTTAAGGCTAAGTCTGGGTATGCAAGAACAAAGTGTTGGGCCAATTGAAACAAGGTCAGTATACCAACCTACAGAAAAGTGACCCATCTATAGAAGGAAAAATGATAGTAGCAGTGATGAGGAGGAAGTAGATAGGAAGGGGAAGCAAATAATGAACTTGCACCTCCATGACCAAGTCCAAAATTCAAAGTACCTGGGGTAGTTAAGATCATTGATTTAAAGTTGTCACCAAAAGATAGTCCCCCATCACCACCATCTGAGCCAAGCCCTAAGAGGAAGAGAACTGATCACCCACATGAGGATCTGACAGATGAAATTATTGTTACTGATCAAGACATGTAGGTTGGTATGCTTTCCCCTCCTAGGTCGGCTGAATTGGTTTTGTTTGATTTAGATATGAAAGGTAAAAGTGTGCAAGATGCAAGAATGGAAGCATGTAGGGAGTTTTTAGATGACAATATATTTGTGAAAACTCCTGTATTCTTGCAATTGGCATGGATAATGAAATTTGAAGAGTATCAAGATAAATGCAGGGAGAGAAGGGAACTAAGGCTTGACAGGTCAGACTAGGAGAATGATGAAGAAGTAAAAGCTGAATTGATGGAAGAGTTCAAGAACATCACTCCTGAAGAAGGAAGACAACTGGTGAGTCAAGCTGGTGTATTGATTTTGCCTAAGTGGGATATTGCAGATGTAGTAGCTTTTAATGCTATTATGAAGTCCAAGAACCCTTTTCAAGATTCTGAGGAAGAGGTTAAGGTAGCATTGCAAAACTCTACCTTTAGTGAAGAATATGAGACCTTGGCAATTTGGGCATTGGCTCCACAAGGGAGAAAATCAGATATTACTGATATTAATCCAAATTTCAGAGGAGGATTAATAATAAAGAGAGCTTCAGAGAATTCAACCACCGAGGCCACTAATTTAACTGTAAATGTGGCCAAATTGGCCCAAAGGACTGTTGAAAGGGAGGAGGCTTAAAGGAAGAGCCTAATGGAGAAGTATAACATTTTGATTGAAGAATATAGTAAAATGCAATAGAGGAATGTTAAATTGCAAACTGAAGTGGAAAGGTTAAGATATAGACAGATTGGGGAAACATCAAATGCTCTAGGAATCAGTACATTACCTTCCACAACAGGGTCAATGCCTCCTGCTTCTCCAAATGTTTCCACACCAAGGTCTCCCATTCAGAATCTTGCTCTCAGCCCTCCTCTAGAAAAAATTAATGAAGAAACTGAGTGCTCCATTGATCCAATGAAGAGGTAGCTCATACAAAAAATTGATGAATTACATACATCATTAAGGATAAAAGAGAAGGGATTTATTTCAAAGGAAAAATAGATTGTTACTACTATTTTGGAGTACTTAAATAAAGGGGTAGATAGTAAATTGCAATCTATACATTCTTTATATTCTTTGCTGTTGGAAGCAATAAAGAATATTGATAGGGATCAGGAGGTAGTGGTACAAATAATTAAAAATTGGATCCCTAGGGCCAATGATCTAGATATCATGAATAAAGCCTCAAGGTTTGATATAAATAATAGGCCCCAATCATTGAAGCCTACTCATGTGTTAGTAAAATCATTACAAGGTTTTCAAACCCTACCAGATGATTTGAGTAGGAAGATTAAAGAGTTGGTAAAGAATTTCAATGATTGGGGTAACACATTGTTACCTAATATAATTGATGAGCAGGGAAAAATCAAAACACTCCAACAATGGCAGGATCAAGCAAATAAGGTCATCAATAATAAAATTAAATTAATTTGTGATGACTCAGATTATGATTTGTTGGTGAGTTGTATGGATAAGATTATTGGTACCGACTCATTTTTGGAGTCTTTTGAAAGAGATGGGAATCAGGTAGCGGTAAAGTATATGCCTTATAGTACAAAGGTAAATGAGGTAATTAATTTTAACTGGCCTATTGATGAAGAATACCAAAAGTGGGTAGCTAAGTATTTGAATGATGATGAGTAAAAGAGAGTGGACTATGGATAGGTGGAAAATTTGATGTTGTGGTTACAACGGTCCCAGTTTTGTATTGATGACTTTCTTGATATGGGTTTCTTGTGGTTTTTGAATCACATCAACTTTCCTTAGTTGACATGATGAACATGAATATGCTTCAGGATGATTGCAGTTGTAATGATTTTTGGAATATCATCAGGTTCTCTAATCGGCTGGTGATGTGTGTACTTTCTGGCTCGAGCTTTTTTTCTCCTTCATTTTTCTATAAGAATGATTTCAAGGCCAGAAGTACGGGTTAGCAAGTTAGATAATTTTGATTGAGTCTAGGTGAAGTTGTAGAGCTGATTGTAAAGATCAATGGTTTTAGAGAGATGCAATTTAGGTTCTGAGTCACTCTGTGATAGGTTTTAAGTTCATGAGGATTTAATTTTGCATAACAGTATTAGCATTTGAATCGAAATGATAATTTCAAGCCCGTCTCTCTCCATTATATGTGCATATCTGAACTTTGAATAAAATAACTAAGGGTTGTTTCATTTAGCTCACTGTTGTAGTGTGTATGATTCTATTTTAGCTTTAATTCAAGGAATTAATTAAAATGCTTGAATGAGATTATAAGCATATATGTTCTGCATATTCGATGGTTTTAGAGAAATGCAATTTAGGTTTTGAGTCATTATGTAACAGGTTTTGAGTTCATAGAGATTTAATGTTGTATAACAGTACTAGCATTTGAGTTGAAATGAAAATTCGAGCTCATGTCTCTCCATTGTACATGCATATCTAAACTTTGAATGAAATAAATCAAGGGTTGTTTTATCCATCTCACCTGTGGTGTGTAGACTCTATTTTAATTCAAGGAATTAATCAAAATTTAATCTGAAGGAATTGATTCATTTTAGCTTTAATTCAATGAATTAATCAAAATGCTTGAATGGGATTATAGGTGGATATGTGTTGTATAAGGATTTGATAAGTAGTCCTAGGTTAGAATGCATACCGATGAAATTGTAATGCAATATTGTCAGGGATCTTATATGTGATGTATTAAATCTATTATAAACCTCTAGATGCTTATGAATTTGACTCTTGCAATGGATATATGGCACTGATCTAAGTTGTAATTATTAGTGTAGTTCAAGATTTGTTTGTCTTTGCCTAGAGCTTGCTAAAAATTGCAAATCATTGACTATCTTATACAATATATTGTGTTTAGTTATCTCACACTCTAGATAGTTGATATTGTTTATGAATAGCCAATTCTAGTTGATATTATCTTATCGTAGTTATTAAGGAGATCATCTCGCTATTGTTAATGTTGTTTTATAATAATGGATCATCCGCTATTGTTAATGTTGTTTATAATAATGGTGCAGAGGTTGTAAACACATTAAGGATCACCTCCTGTCTCATAGAGCTCATGTGGAGGCTTTTAGTGTCTCGTCAGCTTGTTCCAGTCCTCGAGTCACTTTGATTGGAATTCAGCACTCCATAGGTAGATTAGAAGACAAACCGTTACATTGTAAAAGAACCAATATTACCGCCAACCACTAAACAACCACCTCTACAACTGACTTTTAATCTTTTATGATCACATGAAACATAAAACACACTAATTTCAAGGTTGTTAACATCACTATTGAAATGTTTTAATTTTTTGACCTTTCAAACATTAAAAGGTACATCATTAAATTAATGATGTAATGGCATAAAAATTAAAAACATCATGAATTAATTATGTAACCACATAAGTCAAATATAATTCTATCAAGAAATTAATATCAAATAGATAATATAATGAAGTAACTTATACATTTCAATGTCATTGATCTTCTTCTTCATCCAACTCTTTGTCTGTATCATCCGATCTAGATTCTACATTGTAAGGATTGGTCATATCATTATCATCATCATCATCAATATCAGTTTTGATAATGTCATCATCCACACGGATATCATCTTCATGAACATTAACTCCTACATCATCATGATCTAGTTTCTCCTCTTCGACATCTTCGTCAGGGACATCATCAACTAACCTTTGATCCTGATCATCATCTACATCATCTTCTAGTTCTTCGGTATCTTCTTCTTCCACCACATTATACTTTACCAGCCTTCCTCTTGGATCATGTCTAACAACAAATGACCAACCCGGATTACCTAGAACCTCTGAGTAAAAATACTTGCTCACATTGGCTTGGAAGAACATAGGTCTCATTTCCAGCTTGCTCGATCAACCTTGTATTAACCATGGTAAATCCATTATCATGTTCAATAATAGTTCTTCTTAGGATCATTTTCATTCAATCATAGCCCTGCACTCATAGGACTACAAACAAAATTAATCAAGGACTTGTAAAGTCACACTCAAGTATATATCATCCAAAATCCCATAGTATCAATTTTTTTTTTTTTTTTGATGTATGTCGCTTCTAGATAAAACATTAGTCACCTAAAAGATTGTAGTTATACCAAAATCACAAGTTTTCTTCATGTCATCCAACTTTTTGATTCAAACTTTATCACCATTGCATCACATAGCCTTGTGGTGTTTCACCCGCAATATGTCAGCCATGTAAAATTATTGCAATATTGTCAGTTGATAAACATATTTATTCTTGGTGGAATGTATACAAAGAAAACAATCTCAAGATACATATACATCAATATACTTGAAAATAATTAAATAATATGGGTGATTAATATATTTATATGTACCTGTTTATCTCTTAAACCATATGCTAAATCAATTTCCTTTTGTGTAACATTAGAATCTCCATGATGAGCTTCTTTAACCAATGAAGCTACACCTCTTCCCATAGTGCTATTAATGTAACGGTCGCATTGTTGACATCGCTCAATCCATACCACATCCAATCAAGATTGTTAGCGACATATAAATGTAGTGCATCCCACTCTCGACCAACTATACTAAAATAAATTGAAATTCACAAATGACGTATAATTAGTTAAATACCACAGTATACGACCTTAATTTATAATTGATGTATATTGAAGATTAAAAATTAAATAAGTACAATATACATAAAAACCATATGTAAAATGTATTCCAATTAATCTCCATAACCATCTTATAATTACCTCACTTTCCTCAATCTACCTTTCCCCATCAGGTACTCCCCTTCGAATTTGTTAATGGAGTTGGGATCCCAAATGCGATTTAAATGGATCTTTGCTGCAAACTTAAGAAGATATTCACTAATGTACACCATGGTCTAGCATACCATATATCCCTCCACCATAGAACCCTCAGGATGTGCTCTTTGTCTAAACAAAGCCTTCAAAAATTTCAAGTGCCTTTCAACCATCCACATCGACCTTGTGTGTACAAGTCCACACAATTCAATCTCCTCAATTTGGTGTATGAGGTAGTGTTCTTGTGCATTGAAAATGCTGGAAGGTAGACACTCTTTTCATTTCCACATTAGACGAGGAATTTTTCTCTTCCAATAATTTATATCTTCTTTATGGATTTCTTTAGGATGATAGCCATCTACAAGTGATTCAAGGCACAAATATATTAATCTAGGATTTAACAAAAAATATATGGTATATTACATAACAAGTAAAACAAATGGCAATTATAAGATGTATACAATGAATTGAACAACTATCACTACTTACCTCATGTATTTTCCAATATCATATATAACTTGCTTGACATTGTTGTCAAAGTTGTCTAAGAGAGATAGAGGTAGAACATACCGCAACAATTATAAAATGATCTTTTCATTATTTTTCCAAAAGTAGTAAACACAATACACTGAAAAATACATGCATTATACAAGTGTATGTAATATACCAGAATAATTACCTTAATGAAGGTATGCCAATCATGCGTTTTCATCCCTGACCCAAATTCACCTTTGTTATTATATTGTTTATATTCGCAGCAAATCTTGTGGGAAATCAAATTTTTTGTATAACTTCTTTTATAGCATTGCTTTGTTGCCTGCTAATAACCAAGGAAGGGAACTATATTAATTTGGTCTCCATCACTATTTAATTGAATGACATTTTTCATTGCATGATTGGCTTCATGAATGTCACTACAAATTTTGATATTTTTTTCTTTATCATGCCTTCCATCCAATATTTTCCATAACGTTTCTGTTATATTCTTTCCAATATGCATTGTATCAAACAAATGCACAATTTGTAGCTACTCATAGTAGGGCAACCTACTAAATTGTTTGGGATAAATTTTCAGTCCCTGTGGAAGCCGACCATTAATGCCTTGATGACCTTCATGAAGCATATAAGTTAAACAAATTAACAACGACAATCATTGTCAATTACAACATGAGTTAACACAACACAATATAAAAATATAAATTCAAAACATATCATATATGATAGATAAATAATTTGATCCGATATATAACCTTGATGATTAATTCTATTATATTCCAACTTCCATAGGCGAGGTGACATTCTTCGTGGTTTTGATATAGTCTCCTCTTTCCCATTCAAAAGATGTTTTTCAGTAGTTCGATACTTATGATTTCTATGGAGGAAGTTCCTATACTCATCAAACACCTACTTTCCTAAACTTGTTGAATGACGAGATTTCATCTTGGGACCACAAATTGGACATGCAAATTTTCCCTTTGTTTGAAGACCTACAAGATGATATATAATTGGATTAAATATGTCAATTTTTTTAATTATATATAACGAATAGATTATTTTAAAAATATGCATGATATCTACTTCATCAAATTAAATATTGTTAAAGTGCAGTCGAACGTTATAACATACCACAAAAATGTGTTAGCCCTGTGGCATCATGAATTTTCCATACAAGCATTACATGGAATTGTAATTATCTTTGTCCTATTGGTCTGGAGACGTCATACATAGTGACACCATTCCATAACTTTAGTAACTCGTCAATAAGAGGCTCGATATATACATTCATATCTTTAACTTGTATCAGAGCCTAGGTTCATACACTAGGCACCCTGGTTTCATTTGAGCCCATTATGTTGTCCTAGTGAATTTGTTAAGTGATCACGACAATCATGACATTGATATTTAGTATCATGTGAGCTATGAAAATAGTAGAGTGAAAGAAGAATTGAAAAGGGTTGTGGAAAGGATGTAATGATAGGAGTCACATCATTGTTGGAAATAAGTGTAATTGTGTATATAGTTGTACCCCCTGTAAATGTGAGAAACCAGTAACTGTGCATTGGTTGAGTGTTGTGATTACCTCGTATTTGCTTTGTGGGCCCATAACCCATAGGTCAAAGGATGGTGATAAAGTGTACCCATCCATTCAGAATATGTTGTACTCCGTGTGGAATTAACCATACCATTATGTGTGTTTGTATGTTTGTTACCTAATTGAGGGCCAACCCATGTGTGGTTGAAAATATATATATATGAGTAGCCAAAAGATAGTTTCATAGATTTTTTTCTTTTGGTTCTCTAGCCCCTCAATCCGTGAAGGGGTAGTAGTAGCCATAATGTTACTTGGGCGGAGTGTGCAACATACGCACATTGCGACGCAGAGTGGTCTTAGCTCAACTGATCCCAAGGAAACATACTCACTACTTCCCCTTACGATGGATTAGGGTACTTGATCCATATGTGCTAGCCTAAACCCCACAGTTTTGGGTACACTAGCATTAGATTGTTAGTTTATGCCTAGTCGTTCATAGGGACGTTGAGTTGGCATTAGCGAGTCAACATCGTCTATATGAGAGGTGAAGCTTGAGTAGCCCCATATTGATATACTCATATATGTATTGTACACACTGTATCCACACGTGTTCTGACATGATGCAATGGATACGATGCCACACCTCACTGATGTTCCGACATAGTGCTAGTGATGATGTCGTGTTGCTGATGGTAGCGAGCTGGGCTCAAGGACATGATGCCACGTGCATAGACATGTGAGGGCACACTATGAGATTGTGTTGTGATAGCCTACTTGTGTGATGAGCGTAATGGGGCCTCACACACTTGTAGAGGGATACTCATGTTTGCTTTCGACAGTGTTTGGGTCGGTTAGCATATGGGTATGTCCTAGCCATGTATACCTCTGGTGATGGCGAGTACCTGCGTGTGCCCTCTCCATGAGGTATCACTATGCGAGGTGTGTCTGCGCATGCCTACTTCCGTGGAGCCATAGACACACTACCATGCGGCATACATCAGTGCGTGCCTTATCCGACTGGTGTATGACCATGTCGCATGACGACGTGAGGCAGGGTGTAGCCAAGGAGCACACTCTGGGTCATGTGGATGGTGTGCTCACTCCACACCACATGAGGGCTACTGTTATAGCCAGACGATGTTCCCTCCTTCCTCGTTTGGTGGCTAGTATCTAGTCACGTAGTGTTGTATTGTGCAATTTTGAAGATTGAGGATTTCCTATATGATGTTTGATGATTTTAGATTGACTTTGAAGGCTGACATTTTGTTTATGTTTGATTGTAAAGGTTTAGCCACACTTTGTGATCTTATTTTCTCGTAGCCTTCATGGTTACATTTGATTTAGTGTTGACATTGTGCGCATTTCTTGCTTTATTGTTGAAATTGAATCTTATTTGATGGTTATTTTATGACTTTGGTGGCTAAACTAGTTTATCTTTATTATTATTGAGGTCGGCCATGTGTTGTATTGTGATTCCTCTCCAAGTACGTATGAGGTGGACTTGGTGAGTGTATACAAGGAAGCAGATGTAGGGAACCTTGAGGATGGGGGTATGTGAGGCTGTTTTACAGCTAGGACCCACTACCCACCTATGTGTGATGACTATCTCTTGGAGGATAACCACCTTGTACAACAAGAGGTAGGTCATTGTGGTCTTACTTGGATGGTCTCACCATGTGTGGTGGCCTAACACCATCAAGCCACTGAGTGTGAGATATGGATTATGTGAGATGGATATTGGCTCTTGGCTCATGGTTTTGATATCATGGATTAGTATGCTACTTTCCGGTGTCCAAATGGTCCCTTGTGTTGCCTTGTAATGTGATTCTCGATGATGTGAGTTTGTGTGTATGTAAAGAATGTATGTTAAAATTATAGAAATAGTAACTATGAGATGATAAACTTGGGATTTTATTCTTGGGGAGTGATACATCGTTTTTTGTTGAATACTAAAGAGGTGTTATTTGACGGTCTCTTGGTGCATATATGGTGGAATTTTGTGTTCAATACTTAATCTAGTGGAGTTCCTTGTGTGTAAATGATGATATTAGGTGCTCTTTGTGTGTGAGTTTGTTACATTTTTATGGAATAGTAGTGTTTCAAGGTAATGAATTGGTTTGAATAACTGGTACTAATGTGCTATGTTTCCACCCTAGTTTGTGGTTTTCAGATTGTCAACTTTAGATCTCGATGATGAAGGTAAATTAATTGGTTATGCATTGATTAGTGATTTTTATGAGACATTGGTTATGATGCAATTAGTGTTACAAATGATATAATTAATATTACGTGATGTTGTGTTTACTGTTATGGTCTTGGTGAGAGGGACAGTGTAGCACCACTCGCTTGCGAGTGCCCTACTACACTGCAACTTCCTCTCATGATGTGTTTGTTTTGGATATATATATGTTGTTTCGACACTTGGTTTTATGCAGGATTGTAGGTACCCAAGCCTTAATTCCACCTGCACTGTCAGGACTGGGCGAGCCTCATAAAACCCAATGGGTATGAAGTTGAAAATGGATTTGACAAGAAAGATTCCCATCCTAGTCCGTCACTGCGTCCTTATGTTTAACAAAATCATTGGTTTGTGACCCGTTTCTGTCTTTGGTATCGTTTCTTTTGAGTCGTTTGATTTTACTTGTTTTATTAATGTCGTTATAATGATTGATACAGTCGTTAGTTAATTGCATTATTGTGTTTATGCTGCAAGCAACTTCCAGGAGTAAGTCGATGCCAAGGGGGGGAGGATGTAGTTCCCCTCCGGTTCAGTCATCTTTGGTCTCCGAGTAAGTTGTTTTCTAGTGTACTTAGTGGTTTTATTTAAAATGATTAATTACAATTAAGAATTATCTTACTATGCATAAATTTGTGTACCATTAGATAAATAAACAAATATTATAAAATAAATAAAATAGGTTCTTAAAAGAGATTAAAACAAAAAACTTATTTTAAAAATGAGGAGAAATATAAGTTTAATTAATGGGACTTTTCAATATGACAATAATAATAGTGATTTCGGTATTTTAAAATTAAGATATCAATGTTCAAGTATTAGTATTAAAGGTAATTCTATTAACATTAATACCAAATAAGATTAATATATATTTGCTTAATGGATAACCTTGGGGAACTTAAAGTTATAAACATCCTTCTAAAACAATCGTTTGTCATATGAGGTGAATAGTAATCCAATTAATTTTGGGTAACCTCGGGCATTTATGATGAGCAATGGTGGCGCATTGTCTTAGGCACAATAACAAGTTTCATTTAATATTTAGCAGCAGTTTGTATTCTGCATGATTTCAGCCTCTAAATGCTCCTTTTGAAGAAGGCATTTGAGGAAACATGTGCCTTGTCCATGGATGGATATTTTGCATCCATATCTGTTAGGGTAGTTACATCGAGAATAAGGGGGGAAAATTCCTGGATCGGTTAGGCGGGGGGGGAGGCACTTGTAAGGTGGGATTTGCACCTTGCCTGTGCATCTACATTTCTCGGAGCTCATCAATGTCTCTGCACTTCACCTTGATGGATGCCCATACCCTATTTTCAAAGCTCCCATTATGGCACATGCAAAGTATGATGCTAGTAAAAGGGACTTGAAAGCTATCGTTATATTAGGGATACTCTGTGATAGTTGCCCAGGTAGGAATTTTATATGCATCGTTCTATATCTTTGATTAAGTATTGGACGAGTTTACTTTAAATTGTGATGTGCTAATATTGAATACATAAAGCTTTTGATAACCTGCTTAATTTGTGCCTCCACCTGTTAATTGCTTTTACTTGAAAGATCCTTAAGCCTTTTCAAGAAATCCATCTTGTTCATGTCCTGCAATCTTTTTCCTCCTTGAGATGCCTGAATTTCCTCCATTTACTTTGGCCTTGGATTCTTTCTCGTGGTCTCTTCTTCATCATTTTCATTAAATGAGTATGCAACATCTGAGTAGACTTTGGAGCTAACCCCAGACTCATTTTCAGGCCCTTTATCATTAACAACCATAGTGTCAGCATGGAGAATTGAATAATTCTATGTTTTGGGGTTACCAGTCTGCAACTGCAAATTTTGAAACCCAAGTGATACTATTAGCAATTTGTCACAGCCGCAAGACTTGAACATAGAAGACTATAGAGGCATAAGAAGCCTTCCTGATTTCATTGACAACCCATCGCAGCTGCAGAACTTAGAGTTTGGAGGGTGTATAAACCTAAATAGTGTCCCTAATACCATTCGCCATGTATCACAGCTGAAGTTTTTAGGCCTTTAGAGAGTGTTTAATTTTAAACGGCCTCCCTATTATTGTTTCGCAACTTGTCACGTCTACTGTACTTAAAAATAGAATGTTGGAGAGGTTTAAATAATCTCTTTAATTCAAGTTTTCCTGATTTTATTGGCAACTTGTCACATCTGTTGTACTTAAAATATAATGTTGTAGGGGTTTAAATAATCTCTCTGATTCCATTGTCAACCCGGTGCTTGAACATAATAGGAAGATTAAAAGTTTAAATAATCTGTTTGTTTTATTTTACTGGCAATCTGACATAGTAGTAGCACTTGAATATAGAAGGGTGTAAAATTTTAAATAATCTCCCTGATTCTCTTGGAAATCTGTGAGCGTCGATGGTAGGAAAGGCTGTGAAATTGACTTTTTACTTATCAAATTGCGCTTGCTTGAAAGTTTCTTAAGCCTTTTTAACTTAATCCATTCTGTGCATATCCTGCAATCATTGCTCCCCTTTAGATCACATTTATTAGAGGCATGTTTTCATATTTCTGCTTCCTCTGTATGCATTTTCCCTTCCCCGTGAGTAGTGAAGGAAACTTGATATGGACTTTTTCTTTAATTAAAGAAATTAACTTTAGGCAAGTTCCATAAACTTATTCATGTGTTTATTTAAAGGAACTTTTAAAATAATCAAGCTCCCTAGTAAATTTTGTTAATAAAGATATTAGTAAATTAGTAAAGTTAATTAAAATGCTAA
>VDFB02053166.1:0-41454 GCA_007258455.2 Sequoia sempervirens | reverse complement strand
TCATCTCGTCTTCAAGCCCTTGCAGTTATTGCAAGGACAATAACATTTCCCATCACCCTTTCTTTTCAATCTAGCCCACAATCTATCAAGTGTCTCTTCATTTTGTTCTGGACTAATATTATCTGACATGATTTTTCTTTACCAAGCTTGACTATTTAGATCTTCAAAAAATATCAAACTCATACTCCAATAATTTTATTCATAGACAGGTAACAAAATCTAATAATTTTGATATTTTACACCAAAAAATTTTGGCATGCAACCACCCTACAAAAAGAAGATAGTCTAAAGTTAATGACCCCCAAAAACACTTTAAAATGCTAATTCCAACACTTATTAAATTTTGATTTTACTATGATTTCCAATTGTTAAGACTCCTACAATCAGAATATTGAACTTGATCACAAAATTCCTACAACAATGGAGGTAGCGAGCTAGTAAGAGCAAGTGACCCATTCTAAGGAGCAACAAGTCAGAATCATCATTGCTAATGTCAATACGGATTTATCCTTTTAGTTAAAGATGCAATGTGTCACTTCTTATGACAAGCTTATCCCTAGGGCCCTCAACATTGAGAGAGCCTAATAAAAAACAATGGAAGCATTGGTAAGAGCATGATTAGGGTACAAACCCTAGGCCTCCGTAGAAACATAAACAATAACTATAGCGGATTAGTGAGGTTGCAATACCATAAAGATTGAGACATTGTAGGTAATAACAAAATATTGCAATCTAAAGATTGTAGCCAATAACAAGCACACTATGTAGCTTAGTGACATTTGTAAATGCAATCTACGGTAAGAAGAATGACAGTCACTTGAGATGTGATAGTCAAAAGAAATTTGGCGGTGACAAGACAATAAAGCTCAAAGCCTTGCATAGTAAAGTGGAATTTTAGGTAGGTTCCTTACCCCCTTACTTTGACCTTAAGGGTTTTCAAATGCTTTTGGTAGTGTTAGACAAGGAAAATGCATTCAGGGAATGACTGTCCAAATGAAGTAACAGTGGTAATCATAGGTTTAATGTTTCTTCTTAGCCATTAATATATAATGGAGGTAGTGGAATGCATGTTTGAGCAGTGTTTAGAGACTCATCAAAGATGGGAGAATAGTGAATAATAAGGTTGAAGGATCTTAAGAACTATAATACTTAGTAATGAGTCCCACAGAGTAAGTAGGCTATAGGGCATATTTTGGATTTTATAGAAGGATGTCATGAAAGGAATCTTCAAGATAGTGAGTGAGTTGTTTGAGATTTAAGAGGGTCAATGCCTAGTCTTAAAGGAAGTTAGAAAAGTAGTAAATGTGCAAGAAAATTGAATCGCACACAACAAACAATTCACAATGTTATCTTCCATAATGCCTTGAGTTTGAAGGCAAAAATCTCATTGTATCTTCATGATGAAAGTGGTGACCTTAATGGTCAATAACTGGCAACCATGATTTTAAAACATGCTATTGTGCTTATGGAGGCAACATTTTAAGCAAGGCAGTGAGTGGTGGTTTGGAACAATGGCAGGTATGAAGGACTTGTTTTATATGCATACTATGCAGTCTAGCTTAAGACAACGTTCTTAGAAGAGATTGAAGGTGGATTATGGAACTCAAGGGTTACCATGAAAAGGATTAAAGCAAAGACTGAGATCTATTTAAAAGCCACGGTCATGAAGATATTAAAGATGTCACATGCAAAACCTAGTAGCTGGAGTAATGAATATAGTGCCAAAGAGGATAGTGTGTTGGGGTAGATTTAGGAGATCTCCACATTATCTAATTACAGAGAAATACATCATTTATTTATTTTTTAATTAAAAGAAATCATTCTAAACCCTATATAGGATACATTGATACTTCAAAAGCCTCTGAAGGAATTTGAGATTATGCAAATATATGTCAAGTAACATTCATAAGGTTTAGAAAATCTTGATCACTCTCTAGAATAGCCCATTAAACATGGGTTGTGCTTGAATGCACTACATAATTGATATAACACAACCACTCTGCATATCAACCAGAGTTATAGGCTCTTTATTGCAGCAAGAGGTAATCACTCTTCGATCATGCTATAATTACATCCTAACCTGTTAAACTTGAGACAACCCGAATGCACCCAATGATGATTGAAACCTACATTATACAACCTAAATTAACTACATTATATGAGTGCCTCCATTTCTATCACAATATAGCCACATTAAACTTGGGTCACACATGAATGCATCCTGTATTTTTTATAGCACAATTGTGCCACATGACCAACAGAGTTATGGATCACATAATTATAGTCACAAGAATCTGTTCCTATGTTGTGATCTTATTGTGATTCCACACAAAAAAATCTGGACATGAAATTCTCAAAACCTTAAACCTCTAAAAATGAAATCTGATGAGATGTTGCTTTAAAATATGATTTTCAAACCTGGAACTACAAATCTAACTTCACAACTGAATTCTACAAAAAGACAATGACTACCCTCTATGTTCTTGAATTTTTTTTTTCCCAAGAAAATCGTCCTTAGTTCTCCACAAATTGTCTCAAGTAGAGCAAAAAACTGTTGCAATAAATCAGGCGCGAACTCACTTTTCTTTATGTTGGCCACAATTTGATTTTTTCCTATTTTTCATGTTTGTCGAAAATTCGACGAAAATGATAGCCAACATTTCTACGAACACTAGGTTGGTCAAAATTTCGATGAACGTCGCGGATAAACTTCCAAAAAATTGAAAATTACACATAAAATTTTTCAAGCACCCGACAAACATCAAATTTTACATATTCCGTCAGACAATTTCGTCATATTTTGCAGCCAAATGTATTAGTGGGTATTTGGAATGGGTAGGGGTTGAACCAAACCATCAGAAAAATTTTGTTCTCCTTTGTTGTGTTGGCATGTGGTGCATTTCTTGATATGCTTGAGAATATCTTCTTTGAGGCCCTTCCATGAATTTTTTGAATGTTCCTATATGTATTTAATTATCTAGGTTTTCCTATTTATGAAATTTTATGAATTGTTCTCAATATCCTTTCTTTCATCTTAGAATCAAAAAATAAGAAGAATTAATTTTATATAGAATGATTCTATCTTCTACTATGTACCTATCAAATTTTACACTTCATCAAGGATGATAGTAGAATTTTTTTCTAGTATATTCAACTAGAATATAGTTTACCTTCCAACCAAATAAAATTGTGGAAATAGAGCATGGATATATGGCTTTCTAAAGAGAGAATCAATGACAATATTTTTTCTCCCCCTTTATGTACTCTATGTCAAAATCATAGGATTGTATTTTACTTACTCACTTTTGTTGGTTCAAGGAGAATTTTAAGTTATTATGATCAATTTTCATAATATTTTTTCATAAACTAAATATTGTCTAAACTTATTCAAATAATGCATAGTAGATGACATTTATTTATCATAGATGGAGTAAGTATTTTCTAAATCATTTACTTTTATTCTTTCAAAGGTTGTATGGTGTGTTGATTGAGTTACAACAACCCCTATTCCTTCTCTTGAGGCATCACATTTAACCACACATGGAAGAGAAAAAATAAGTATCAAAAGTATTGGGAATGATTTCATTGCCTATTTGAATTTTATAAAAGTTTTTTATAATAGTTGTAGTCCATTCAAAGGTTTATTTTTTGTCAAATTTGTTAAGGGTGCAACAATTTGAGAAAATATTATAAAAAATATCTTATACTAGCTACATAACCCAAAATATCCTCTCAATAATGTTAATGTAGTAGGTCATAGCCAATCTAAGATGGCTTGGATCTTTTGAGAATTCACTTGCATAAATTAAGAATTTATGATATGTCCTAAATACAAAATTCTTGTTAGCTTGAACTCACATTTGGACTCTTTTACATAAAATATTGCTATTTCAAAATTCTTAACACCATGTCCAGGTGTTTTAGATGCTCTTCCTAGCTTTTATTTTCCATGGCATTTGTTGGTTCAAATTACATAGCCAAAAATTTAAAATTTCCAAAGTGATGTCCATTTCAATCTTATTTTATGTACATATTCATCTCTTGAATCTTATGGTAGTTGGATCTTAGATCAATCTTAAAGAAGTAAATGACTTTATCTAGTTCATATAATAGCTCATTTATCCTTGGTATATGATACCTATTCATGATGCTCTTCTTATTTAGTGCTTTACAATGAATACACATCTGCATGGTCCCATCCTTAATCTTCAAAAGAACTACTAGGGATGCAAAGCTGTTAAAAATAGGTCTTATGTATCCCATCTCTAAAATTTTCCTTATAGCCTTTTTAATTTTTTCCTTATATGTCCTTAGGTGATAGTATGTAGTGATAATCACTATTTTTGCACTTGAATCAAATTATGTGACATGTTGGCATCCCTTTTTTATGGGAATTCATAGTGACGAGTCATCAAATACTTTATTATGCGAGTTTATATTTTTTGAATATCATCATGATGAGGTGGGTTCTTGACCTACATAATGAATTGTAGCCATGACCAAACAATTGGTTTCTTAGTCTATTTTACCCTTGCAGAAGGCTCTCTCCATTATTTTTTCCATGACCACCCTAGGGGTGTTGTTGGATATCCCCTTGAGAACATATTTGAACCCATTTTATTTGAATTTGAGTTCCATAGATTGATAATTATGAATTTTCCTAATGAAGCATTGCATACCCAATATCATATATGTTTCTCTCAAAATAGAAAAATAAAAATTATCACACACCTTTGATCTCCTATGGCTAGATGGAGTTATCAAATTATGTTGGTACAAGGAATAGTGAATCTATTTACAACAATCACATTGAAGCCTTAAAAATGTTCCACCTATTGTCTTCTTTTGATCACCAACCCTTCATTAATCAAATTATGGGTTCATTATTGTCTATAAAAACTAAAATATGTCATCCACCCAACATTTCATGTCCCCTATTTATGGTTTGTATTTGAGTTCTCTTGAAAGATCCACAAGTGTACCTTTGTCCCTTTCTTCCTCTTATTATTCCTTAGGTCCATGATATTTTGAATCCATAAATTCCTTACACTCATTTGAAATAAAATTCTTGTTTGATACTACCTCAATGTAGTGCACCTAACCCTTTTCAAGTCTCTTGCGACATGAGGTCTAAGGTTCTCTATAAGTAAAATAAAGCTTCTTCTCCTTAGCTTATTTTTAGTTCCCTCTTGTTTTTTGGATTGTTGGAGGGGTGGCCTTTTGATAATATGTATGGAATCCCTTTCTATGGAAATTTCCCTTATGTTACCCAGATATGGGTGTCTTGAAATGAAAAGGAAATTTATTCTTCATAATAAATGGTTTTAGAGTCAATTCTCTTTTGATAGCCTCCTACAATGTAGATGGTGCAAAATCTCTAACAAAATATTTGAGAGGTTTTAGTCCTTTAACACACACACACACATATATCACCATAAAGATATAATCTTCTAGAAATTTTCTACATAGGAACTTACTATACTTTTTTCTTAATCTTGGTGATTTCTCTAAAATATTCTTCATCTTTAAGCTCAAGTTTATCAAGTATTATTTGATAGAACTCCTCACTTGTTAATATTTGATCATGTCCTTGTGTGATGTGGCCATGGTACTACTAGTAATTTGCAACACCTTGTATATGCAAAGAGGTAAATTTTATCAAGCATATTTTTCCTTCAAAGGGTTGAGGGTGAAGTAATCCTATAATTTCTCCAACTAAGGGGTGTTGCCATAATAATGGGTTACACTTTTTGGGACATCTTTATTTTTGCATAAAATAACATATTTTTAGAAAATATAATGATTTAAGCCTTGAAAGGTTTCATTTAAAGGATTTTAATTGAAGAGGGTTTGATCAAATCCCCTTGGATAGAACCCCACTAGTTTTAAACCATACCTATAATGGAGTCTCCTCTACACCTATCAAAATGTTGATAAAAAATACTTTTGATTTACCTTTTGGGGGATCAAATATTCATTTAAAATTTATATTTTGTAAGTATGTAGTCCTTATTATAAGCTTCCTAAAAATTATAATTTTAAATATATCTAATTTGATTATTATATTTATCTTTTTATTTTTTGTGAATGTAGGTTTTCAATGAACATCAAGGTCTTTGTTTCACACATATGAAAAATAGGAAAATAGAGAAAAAAATTCTAAAAAATACATGTCCTCTAGGTACTGTGTCCTTATTCTAAAAATAAAAAATAAATTCCGATACATACAAAAAATGTTATGCTCTTAATAGTAAACATATGTCTAAATTGTAATTGGTTTGAATTCAAAAATTAATTAAAAATAATAATTCAATAAAACATTATGAAACCAAATGCATCCTCTAGAACATATTGCAGTTACAAATCTAAATTGGAAAAAAATTGAAATTTATCCTTCATAGAAAAAAAGTTGTGGTTTATAGTACACATCACTCTTTAAAAATGAAATTTACTGTTAAAAACTAGTTATCGAAGGAGATGGGAAAAGAAATGCAATTTTATTCCATTTAAAAAAATATATATTTAAAATCTATAGATAAAATGTCACAAATCACTAGTTTGCATTATCTTCAAATTCCTCATAGTTTAGCAGCTATAGGTGTTTGAAAGTAAAGATTTAGTTCGAAATGTTCATTTCAATGCCAAGTTTGGCCAAAAAGTGTGACCCACTATTGTGGGATCACCCTAAGCCTAAGTTGAAGCCTAGTCTCTTCCATCAAAATTGGGTATAGAAATTTTATTTCATGTATCTTTCAACTACATGTTTCCCAATTTCTATATATACCTTGATACTTTCTTGTAGAGGGGTCTTTTCCTTACCATATTGAACCATATATTTTAAGGGTGTGAAATGCTAAGTATCTTTTGCTTAATTAGGGTCTTTCACCTAATGAAAAGCGATGGATCCCACACCTAAAATCTAGGTGGTTCACTCAAAATAAAGTATGTATAATGAAAATATGAATGAAATGTGCCTAGATGAGATGATCTAAATGCAGAAAACTAAAGACATATATTGATTATTAAGTGAAAACTATTGAAATGCATGTTGTTCAAAAACACAATGTGTAATGCAAAAACACTTAGAAATGTGAACAAAACTGAATAGAAATTGAAGAAACTAAAAGTGTGCACCTAAGATACGGAAGGAGACTGGAAATGAATTCTTGAATGCTATTGATCCTAATGTTTAGGCTTGGTGGGACTCATTCACCATTCTGGGCAAATCAATCCTAGTTCTATAAAACTATTCCAAAACTTGTTTCAGACAAATGGGTCTCTAAAAGTGCAGAAAACCAAAAATTGGCTTGGAAGTGGGACTCATTTGCAACCCATGGTGAATGAGTCCACTTTTGAATGTTTGAATATTCAAAGGTGGAAATATGAGCCTTTGATCTGCACTTTCTAATTCTCTAAGTGTCTGGTTCTGAAATTATCATATTCGAGCTTGAAAGTGAGTTTTTATTGATATTTTGACTTGTTCAATGAAGAGAAGAGTTAAAAAACGTTGCAATCCAATATTTAATGATTTCTAGGCCTCCAAGATGTCTAAATTTGTAAACACACAAGACAAGAGAGAGAAATGATGAATGTGAGGGCATGGGGGTTTGCCTTGGTCAAACTCATTTTAGGTAATTAAACCAAAATAGAGAAATAATGTAATGAAACATGCAGTAATGGAGTTGATTACCTTTCCATGATGTTTTATCTTGAATGTTTGTAGAAAAAAATGAAGAATTTTCCCTTGAATCTCTGAAAATTGTTATCGTAATGACTTGAAATGATAAAACCCTAACTTGCTTGACTTGAGATGGAAGAATGATGGATGAATAATGAAGAATGGTTATGACTTAGGGTTTAAAGAGTTGATTTTATAGGCAATTCACCTTATTTTCCCATAAATTGGATCCCTAAGGTTGACATGTAAAAATAATAAACTTGAATTTTAGTTTTTCCCACTCAACGGTCAAAATTGGCACAAATGGGACTCATTCAATACCTTTCAGGGAAAATCAGTCCCACCTAGCAAGGGCTCATTCACTACAGGTGGAAAATTAGTCCCAGTGAGGCCCATTTGACAGCTAGGATGCTAGGAAGTTAAGAAATGAGGTTTATATGGTGACTATGTTAGGTATTTCATCAAATATTGCCTCAGGATGCATAATATGGGTTAATAGGGGCCTATTAGAGATGATGTATAGGTCAATTAGGGCTTGGGACACAAAATTTAATGTGAAAGTGTGCTTAAATACACTTTACAACACTAAAATGAGTCCCACATAGTCTAGGAAGGCACAAGAACCAATGTGAATGTGCAAGACACATTACAACACTAGTTTAACTTAAATTTTATTTTACAAGCCTTCTAGATTGATTTGAAAATGTATTTAAATAAATTTAATAATGTTGAATTAGGGAAAAATGGGTCCATTAAGTCTACAAAATTGTGAAAGTCCTTTACAACACCTTTACAAGGCATTGTTAAATACATTTGAAAGGGTCCAAGACCTAGTGTGGATGTAAAAAGCACCTCACAACACCAAGTCAAGGCCTCATTAAGTCTAGTCTATCATGATTTATTCCCCAAATCAAGAAAGTTTCATTTTTTCTATGGTACATTTAGCCCCCACTTTAGTGAGAGGATGAACTTGCTTCAAATGCACACTAAAGTAGACATTCAAGAGATTTCCAATCGTACTGATGCAGATGAAAAATAATGACAAAGATCAAGAAGGAAATCAAGCCCCTAGGATCCAAGATCCTAAGTCAAACCATCAAGATACATAATCATGCAATGGAAAGAACTAAAGGAAAGAAAAATGAGGTGGAAAATATGTGCTCACTCTGGGGCCACAAAACATCATTTCGTCCGGGGGGTGAGATGTCCCAAAGAAGTGGTGTAGTGAGAAACTCATGCTAGTGTGTCGGCTCCTATCATACTAACCATACCAAAATTATGCTCATGTTAACTTTGATAAGGCACCATAATGAAATGCTTTTTGTAAATGTTTTTGAATATGTAAAGAATTTTACTAAAGGGGATTTTTCTTTATTCATGTACAGTCTTCTTCTTAGGGAGAATTGTGCCTAATGTCTCCAAGAGAGGACAAGTCAGGGTGTTAGATTGTTATCCATGGGATGCCTCATTCACATCAGGCCACTTCAGTTGATCATACACTCTTGGAAGGCATCAAACCCAATGACACCATCAAGGAGAGGACACATCACAAGAAAAAGTAAATCACAAGATGAAATTTGAAAAAAGATGTTTCCTATGTATTCCCCCCACTTTAAAACAGTTACTAACACAATTACTATGATAAATTTCTTTAAAGTAGAAGAGGGTATGGGAGCTTATCTAAAAATCCCTATGCCAAGTCATATGTTTTCGATAAGCTTCATCATGAATAAAGGTAGTATGTCACATGCAAGTCAATCTTAAGACATGTCATCCACATCCCAAGCTTGCTCTTATACATTCATTAAAGGTTAACGACTAGTCAAAAGAGACGACAAGTGACATATGGGGATAAGGATTTCTAACCTTTTTCCCCCACTTAGTGCAGGACAATGGTGAGCTTGGAATGGATGATGGTATGTTGCCCCTTGCAATGGATGCAAAACATGTAATAGTGAGTATGCAATTATGCTACAACTATTACATGGCAAGGAGCAACAACTAATGTTATTTATTTGGATAAGGAAAAAAAGTTTCTACTTGATTGGCTTTGATTGTATATACTTTGTTATATATGTGAGAAATTTCATTATAACTTGGTTGGTGTGAAATTTTTTTCTTAGGTGGGTAAAGGATGAGTTCGGGTTGGTTTTGAGTTTGTTGCTTATGTGATGGTGGGTAAAGAATTAGAGGATTCTTAGGATGTCCCATGGGGTATGCATGTGGTTCATTGATCAAAGGGGATCTAATGGACACTTGCGCATTCATAACCTTGGTGGTCTTGGTTTGACGTATCCCTAAGGAAGACATATCAATTTCTTGTACCAGAATAGTCTCCCTAATAGGAGAGTTATTAGGAGAACTACAATTCAAATGTTCATGACAGTCAAGGATTGGATCTTCCAAAGTGTCTTCATTGTAAGGAAGGGAGCTATCCATGGTTGAATTGTCTTCTTCTATGATGTTTTCCCACATAAGATTCTCATGATTTTCATTGATTAGATCATGTAATACCATAATATTGTCTTCACTAATAGGAGAGATATTAGGAGAGGGGAAATTATTATTTTTTGTCCATAATCTCATTATCTTGTACCATAACATCTACCCTAGTAGGAGAGCTTTGAGGAAAGTTACAATCGAGAGGTGCATTACATGTCATAGTTAGATGTTGTAAAGAAGCTTCATCACTAAGAGGGGAGATATGAAGGGGAGGGCAACTAGTATTTTCATGTGTGTCAATGATTGGTTCTTCTTGTTCAAATAGACCCTTCCAATTGTTAGGAACATTAGGAAAGAGAGAAATAATGTTATAACTCTCAATCATTGGGTTTCTTGATACCGGCATATCCTCCTCAAAAATGTGTTTTTCATGATCATTCTTAAGAGCATTTTCACAAATAGGTGAGGTTTTGGGAGATGAATGGAGACTAGGTAAAGTGGTGGCAATGCATTCATATTGTATTGTTATACTATCTTCCCAAGGGGAATGAGGAGAAGGACAAACAAGACCTTCATGATGGTCAACGATTGTACCTTCTTTCGCCAAGATACCTTCATCACTAAAAGGAGAGGTATCAGGAGAAATACAACTATGATCATCATGGTTATCTCTATTTGTAGTCCCTTCTAACACATCATCCACATAAATAGGAGATAGGAGGGAGTGTAAGTTTAAGACAAGCATTAACATTTTCATTCTCTTGTGCTAAGAAACTATCATAACTAGGGAATGCATTGAATGAAGGAAATACTTGTTAACTAGCTTTTTCTTTGAAAATTTGGAGAAGATTAAAACTAACATTTTGAAGTAACAATCTATGCTAATTCAAAATGCAATGTAAAAGGCTAAAATGAAATGCAATTTTCAGATGATAATTGACTGATTATGATATGTAAATATGAGAATGCAAACTTGAAATTTACACCATGCATGAAATGAGCTAATTTAGGTTAGATTTGATGAAATGCATGTTACAAAAACTCATTCCATTGATATAGATAGTTAAGGCACCAAAAAAAAGCTTAAAAATAGGGTTTTTAGTTCTGTAAAGGGAAATTTTAGGGGTGAAAAGGGACTGATTTGCCCAAGGTGGCGAATGAGTCCCAATATAGACTTTTTTCAGCATTTTCAGAATTTTTTGAGTGATTTTGGTGTTTTCTGAGTTCTATGATGTAGACCTAAGTTAAAAATGCAGAATTTCAGAAAATTTAAATGAATTTAGATGCCAACAATGCAACCTAAATGCACTTTTTATGAATGAAAATTTTGAAATCTAGCATGCCAATTAACTAATGCAAATCCTAATGCAAAGTCAATGCAAGGCTAGATCTATGGTGAAGGAATCCAAATCAGAAAAGAGAAGTATTTGAAAAGCAGGTTCACCAAAATGAACCATAGATTTTAAGGGTGTGAAATGCTAAGTATCTTTTTCTCAAATATCTTCTTTCACCTAATGAAAAGAGATAGATCCCACAGCTAAAAGGGTGGTCCCACAATAGTGGTTTACAATTTTTGGCCAAACTGGACACTGAAATTATTATTTTTAACTAAATCTTCACTTTCAGGCACCTATAGCGGCTAAACCATGAGGAATTTGAAGATGACACAAACTAGAGTTTAGTGACATTTTTTCTGTAGATTCTAAATATATTTTTTTCAAAAATTTTGGAATCAGATTGCACTTATTTTTCCATCTCCCTTGAAAACTAGTTTTTTTCAGAAAACAACATTTTAAAAAAGTGACGCTCACCATATAACACATAATTTTTTTTCCATGAAGGATAAAATTTTGATTCTTTCGAATTTAGATTTGTAACTCTGATATCTAGTGCTTCCACTTGGTTAGATAATTTTAATTAAATATTTTTTCTTTAATCAAGTTTTGAATTCAAACCAATTATAATTCAGACATAGTGTGACTGTATAACACATAACTTTTTTTGTATGTATCGAAATTCATTTGTTTTTTTTGTTGGATCAAGGACTTCAATATCTGGTGCACTCATATTTTTCAATTTTTTTTTGATAATCTACTATTTTCCATATGTGTAGAATAGAGAGTTTGATTTTTGGTGATAACCTATGCTTAATAAAACTAGAAAAACAAATACATAATAAAACCAAAACATATTAAAATTATAGTCGTTGGATAGCTCATTCTGAGGACTACCTGATTCCAGTTGGGTTTGTGAATTCTCCTCCATTTTCATCCTCAACCCGATCTTCAAAGCATAAAAATCTGGACTTTCAAAGTGCCTGAGGGGGAGAATGAGGGAAAAGGGGGGTTCGCTCGAACCCGGGTTCAATCGAACCCCCTTCCCAAAAGGGGTTTTCAATTTTGTTTTTGTCCGTGCATGGATTAATTGGGTTTGCTCAAACCCTAGTTCAAGCAAACCCTTTTTTGGTTCATTCGAACCAACTAGTTCGTTCGAACCCCCAAAATCAAATTTTTTTCCATGGGGTCAATTTTTACAATTTTTCCTTCCTCATTCGAATTGTAAACCACTTTTGTGGGTTTACCCAAAATCTAGGTGGTTCACTCAAACTAAAGTATGTATAATGAAAATATGAATTAAATGTGCCTAGATGAGATGATCTAAATGTAGAAAAGTAAATAAATATATTGATTGTTAAGTGAAAACTATTGAAATGCATGTTGTTTGAAAACACATTGTGTAATGCAAAAACACTTAAAAATGTGAACAAAACTGAATAGAAATTGAAGAAACTGAAAGTGTGCACTTGATATATGGAAGGAGATTGGAAATGACTTTTAGAATGCTATTGATCCTAAATTTTAGGCCTAGTGGGACTCATTCGCCATTATGGGTGAATCAGTCCCAGTTCTGTAAAATTGTTCTGGAACCCGTTTCAGACAAATGGGTGTCTAAAAATGTAGAAAACCAAAAAATGGCTTGAAAGTGGGACTCACTTGCCACCCATGGTGAATGATTCCACTTTTGAATGTATGCATATTCAAAGGTGGAAACAGGAGCCTTTGATATGCACTTTCTGATTCTCCAAGTGTATGGTTCTAAAAGTGTTAGATTCAGGCCTGAAAGTGAGTTTTTATTGATATTTTGACTTGTTCAATGAAGAAAAGACTTAAAAAACTTTACAATGCAATCTTCAATTATTTCTAAGCCTCCAAGATGTCTAAATCTACAAACACATAAAACAAGAGAGAGAATTGGTGAATGTTAGGGCATGGGGGTTTGCCTTGGTCAAACCCCTTTTAGGTAATTAAACCAAAATAGAGAAATAATGTAATGAAACATGAAATAATGGAGTTTATTACCTTGCCATGATGTTTTATCTTGAATGTCTACAAGAAAACATGAAGAATCTGCCCTTGAATGTCTGAAAATTGTTGTCTTAATGACTTGAAATGATAAAACCCTAACTTGCTTGACTTGAGATGGAAGAATGATGGATGAATAATGAAGAATGGTTATGATTTAGGTTTTAGAGAGTTTATTTTATAGTAAATTCACCTTATTTTTCTGTAAATTGGATCCCTAAGGCCGACATGTAAAAATAATAAACTTAAATTTTAGTTTTTCGCACTCAAAGGTCAAAATTGGCCCAAATGGGACTCATTCACCACCTTGGGTGAATCAATCCCACCTAACAAGGACTCATTCACCACATGTGGTGAATTAGTCCTAGTGGGGCCCATTTGACAGCTAGGATTCTAGGATGTTAAGAAATAAGGTTTATATGGTGACTATGTCAAGTATTTCATCAAATATTGCTTTGGGATGCACAATATGGGTTAATAGGGGCCTATTAGTGATGATATAAAGGTCAATTAGGGATTGGGACAGAAAATTCAATGTGAAAGTGTGATTAAATACACTTTACAACACTAAAATGATGTCCACACAACCTAGGAAGGAACAAGAACCAATGTGAATGTGCAAGACACATTACAACACTAGTTTAACATTAAGTTTATTTTACAAGCCTTATACATTGATGTGAAAATTTATTTAAATACATTTTATAATGTTGAATTAGGGAGAAATGGGTCCATTAAGTTTAGAAAAGCGTGAAAATCCTTTACAACACTTTACAACACCTTTACAAGATATTTTTAAAATGCCCTTGAAAGGGTCCAAGACCTAGTGTGGATGTAAAAAAGGCATCACAACACAAATTCAAGGCCTCGTTAAGTCTATTCTATCATGAATTATTCCCCAAATCAAGCAAGTTGGATTTTTTCTACGATACACATATCAACACATTTTGTAAAAATAAGATTTCTTGCATAGAATTTAGATTGATTATGATATTTTTCCATTAACTTGTCCACTTCTTCCTCAAGAGATTCTTCATGATGGGTGTGGGGAATTTTTTTAGCTTCTTCTTCCTATAAAAATATGTGGTTTGATAATTTTAAGATGGTATCACCTATTATTCTACTATTGTCTATGTATTTTACCCTTCCTCAAAGATTACCTGTGATTAAATGTTCAAATAAATTTATGACTAATTCATTCAACTCCTTTTGGCCTTGATTTAGACTTCAAAGCATCATTTAGAAGAACTATTTCCCCTCATTTTTTCATTTTCTTCTTTTTGTTACCTCTTTTAGGCATACCTTCCTCTCATGTATCCAAACTCTCAGTGTTGGAACATTCAAATTGTGATTTCCTCTATTTCATCTTAGATATGTGGCCTCTCTATAATGAGGAAACATAAATAATTGGTGGTATAATATTTTAATTTTATACCATTTTAATAAATCTATTAGCTATTATGAGCTAATAAAATTTAGGGTTTTGATTATTTTTGTTTAGACATTGATTAACCCAAAAAGTTCATGTAAAGACCCTAATATTTAACTCCAACGATTTACTTTTGGTTTTAATATTAAAGCCTAATGTGATAAAAATATTGATTCAACACAAGTTTACAAAATGTTAATAACTCAAATTTTCTAAAATGAAAAAATTTAATGCTATGATATTTCCACAATCCATAATGCTTGAGATTTGTTATTTCTAGATTTGAGATGAAAAAAATCTAACAAAATCAAAATCCAGAAACAACAAATCTCAAATGAAAAAAATTGTTACAAAAATTTTAGTCCCAAAATAAAGTATGAATATTATATTAAATCATATAAAAATTATAACAAACAATACCAACTGCAACTGAATCTAGTATAATTGTTTTAACAACAAAAAAAACTAGAAATGCCCTATAATTTGTTGACAACAATTTGGCCATGTACTTCACACAATCTGGTTAGATTTGCAACTATGGGGTCCTCTTTCAAACTCTAGATGAATTTGTCTCACTAGGTCAAAGGATTTTCATCCTTGGGCATATAGACCATAGGGTTTCTATCCTCCAATTCTTTGTTGGTCTGAAGGTTTCGTCCTTATTTTTCACACTTCAAAAAATATATTCTCTAAGAAATTGCATTGGGGTTTTGATGAATGAAAATAGACTGAATGTTCTTAAGAATGTTTCCAACCTTTGATAATATAAAGAGATATGGTGAAAATGGGTTCTCGATCAAAATGATGACTCATATTTCCTAACGACCAAGGGCTAGGGTTGCAACAACTATTATAGATGAAGTATGCATGTATTTTTATTTTCTAGCATTGAAAAACATGAGAATTTGAGCCTAAAAATTAAATAATTATTTTTTTGGGCAGGAAAATACTTTATAGAGTGGTATCTAAGTAAAAATTTAGTGTACCTAATCTTATAGAAGTAGGTAGGAATAAATAGTAAAAAATGGTAGGAGTGTTAGGCTTTAGGATCTAGGGATATTGCAAGTCGCATACTGTTAGTTAAGAGTTGGGGAGTTATGGTTTGAGTAGGAGGCATGCTAGTAGGAGGAATTTTGATAATTTGATAAGAATAAAGGAGAAAGGTGAGGGATGGATGAAAGGTATGCCTAGATGGACAACTCTAAACAATTGACAGTTGCAAAAAGATAAAGTGAAGATTGGAGGAAAGGAATGTTGGTAGGAGGAAGTGTGAAACTGTAATAAGGAAAAAGAAAGGAATAAATTTTGGTGGAAAGGTATATTAGGATGGAAAATTTTGAAAATTTGAAAAAATCTCACATAGGAGTTTGAACATAAAACCCACTATACTTAAAGAAAATAAGGGGTCAACATGGGTGGCATCGATTAGGTTTATCTTATTAAAATTGGGGGAAAATAACCAGGTTTCAAAATGAATTTACTAAAAAGGTGACATTATAGAAGAACTTTATTAAGTTGAAACATTATTTGAGAAATGAATATTAGAGCATCTTAAATATGAGTTTAAGCTATATTTGATGGCTTAATACACTTCACATCAAAGTGATGGGGGAGGGTCTTAGGGCCACTAAATTTTCTTTATTGAATTTGAGGCAACACTAGTGTAGTAGTTGGAGTTGACTACTCATCCATCCCACAACATAAATGGAGTGGGGTGCCTTATGGATAAAGCAGGTAGTTTGATAGCGAGAAGAAATAATTGATCCAATTTTTTATGTTTTACAAAGTTATTGAAATATGTACCCTAGTACATGAAATATGAAATGTTTATAATAAGGATATTTTCTATGAGTCTCAATGCTCAAATTGGTGAGGAAGTTTTTGTTCATGCATGAACAACCATGGACCAAATGTTCAACATGGATATTAAAAAGGAGGAAAATTTGAAGTCAAGCTTGACATATTGAGATAGGATTAAGAAGAAGTTTAATTGGACCAAACCAATATTGACTTTCAAAAATAAAGGATGGAACAAGGATGATAAGAAAAAAACTAATGGGAAAAAAATCAAGAACAACCAAAATAATTTCCAAAATGGCTAAAGGAATAAGAATTGTAAATAGAGGGAAATATTTAATTACCAAAATTAAGTGGAAAGGAAAGAACTTGTTGGAGGGTGATTCGCTTGTGGTTGGGACCATTATGAAAACCAATGTCTCACAAAGAATCAAGGAAATTTGAATCAAGGAAAACCATTACCTTCTCAATAATCAACTTTCAACAAAGGATTCAAGTAGTGGTAGATAATCATTAAGTTGAATACCAAGTTTCCCCAAAGGAGATTTAATTTATGATTTTTGGAATTCCAATTTCAATTCTAATAGATACAGGTGCTACAAAGAATTTTGTATCACATAAAGTGTTAAATAATGTACCTATACGAGTTGGATATATGGCAAAGTCATGGGCTGTTGAATATGCTAATCAATCCAAAGCTCAAGTAGAGCAATGTTTGTTCAAATCTAGTGTTAGCTTACCTACATTTTCAATATAATTTAATTTAGGATCCTACAACATTATCTTAGGAATAAATTGGTTAGGGCAACATAAAGCCAAGTTTGACCGTTTTGAGAAAAAAATGGGATGTCTAGACGACTTTGGAAACTCCACTAATTTTAAAGGTTTGCAACATGAAGTGAAAATTAGGAAAATATTTTCCATGCAATTAAAAAGAGTGAGGAAATATTGTTAGTTGTTTGTTGTTAAAATGGAAAAAAAAGAAAGGAAATGGTCTATCTTGATGACAATATTTTTTGTTAAATCCCAAAAATTAAATGAAGTTAGTTGAGAAAAAATGGAAGAGTTTGGAGAACCCCTTATCTTATACTATCCATTCTTGGATGAATTTCAATATGTTTTTCCTAAATATCAATCATATTTAACTCCTCAGACAATGTTTCATTTCTTAATTGATCTAATTCTAAGATTGAAACTGATATCTAAGGCACCTTATAGAATGAATACCATTGAATCAATGGAGTTAAAATATTAGTTGCAAGAACCTTTAGAAAATGGTTTAATAAGACCTAGTGTATCACCATGGGGTATAACACTATTTTTTTTCAAGAAAAATGATAGAACTCTATGCCTTTTGTGTCACCAAAAAGTGTATACTTTTCTTGATATGGGAATAATTGATGTCAAATTGGACTTAATGAGGCCTTGATTTGGTGTTGTGAGGTGTTTTACACATCCACATTAGGTCTTGGGCCCTTGAAAATTGAAAAAAATGCATTTATTGATGTCTTGTAAAGGTGTTGTAAGATGCTGTAACACATCTTCACACTTTTCTAAGACTATAGTATCATAATTCACCTAAATAACCTTACAAAGACCTATTTCAAAGTGTTGTAAGGTCTTGTAACAAACTTTCACACTTTCCTAGGCTTGTCATCAATATTTACACCTTTCTTATGCTTTAAATAGCCCCTTTATACACTTACAGGTCTTACTTAAGTGTCTTGTTGAAGAAGAACCCAATAAACATTATTTAAATTATCACAATTCCTAAAATCCACTTAAAAATGACCAAGTGGACTAAGTCGCCATTGGTGGCAACTTAGTCCCATTTGGCTCAAAAGTTAATAGATTTAAATTTCTTTTGGGTTTTTATTCCTTAAGACCTAAGGTCAACCTATGATGAGGTATTTTTGGGAATTAGGGCATAATTGTGTATAAATATAGGATTTTCCATCTCATTTCACCTAAGTTCATTCACTCCTCTTTCTTTCATCACTCATCTTCATCATTCTTCTCAAGCAAGCTAGGGTTTCATCATTCCAAGACATCAAGATAGTTTCCTAAGACATTCAAGGTTAGAATATTCAATTATTACTGTAGAAAATCAAGATCAATCATCATGGAAAGGAACTAACTCTATTATTTAAGGCTTCATTACTTTGTTTCTTTATTTTGGTTTAATTTCCTAAAAGGGGTTTGACCAAGGCAAACCCCCATGCCCTAACATCCAACATTTCTTTCTCTTTCATTGTGTGTTTGTAGATTTAGGCACTTTGAGGGTTTGAAAATCATTGAAGGTTAGGTTGAAGACTCATTGAAGACATCTCTTTTTTGACCAAGCTGAAATATCCATTAAAAAATCACTTTTAGGACCAAAAATTAGAGTTTCAGAAGCAGACACCTGTTAGGATCCTAAGTATAGACTAAGGGCTTCCATTTCCACTTTTGAATTTTTAGAAATTCAGAAGTGGACTAAGTTTCCTATAGTGGCGACTTAGTCCCACTAAACCTAGTTTTCAAAGGTTTTTGTAGATTTGGATACCCATTTGGCCGAAACAGGTGTCTGGGCAGTTTCCTCGATTTGGGACTAAGTCACCCAGCCTGGCATAAGTGTCCTAGTTGGCTTAAAAATCAAAATTTCTAGAATTTCAAAGGTCTCTGTAATCACCAGACAACTCTTCATTAGTTTCTAGGTGCATAGTTTTTGTCTTGCATCTTTATTTTGTCATTTATTGCATTTATTTCACCTTTCTGCATATCACACTGTGTTTTCCAGAACTTCACATTTCTTAAGTTGAGCCTTAACAATCATCTTTATTTTTCAATTTATTGCATTTAGGCATATTACATCTCATTTACATTAATCTTGAGTGTAGACATTGTCCATTTTGTCCCATCTCTCTCCTTTTAGGTGAAAAACCCTAGAAATGTGAGAGAGCATTACAGTGCCAAAATCTTTGTCCACACATTTGTATACGTTTTTTTATGTTGAATAAGACCACAATTAAAACCAAGTATCCCTTACCTCATACTGACGATATTTTTGATCAAATGTGTGGATCTTTAGTTTTCTCAAAAAATGAACTTATATCAAGATACAACCAATTAAGATTGAAAGAGGAAGATATTCATACAAATTATTTTAAGAAAAGGTATGAACATTATGAGTTCACAATTCTACCTTTTGGGCTAACAAAGACTCCAACAATTTTCATGAATTTAATGAATAGTGTGTTCCAATATTATCTTGATATGTTCATGTTGGTATTTTTGGATGATATTCTCATATATTCCAAGAATGAGGAGGAACATTTGTAACATTTGAGAATTTTTATGCTAAAGTTAAGAGAACATAAAATGTGTTGTAAGAAAATTCTCATTCTTTCAGAAAGATATTCAATATTCAGGCAATATTATCTTAGCAGAGGGAATGATAGTCGATCCTATGAAAATGAGGGCTATCATACAATGTCATGCACCTAAAAGTTGGCATGAAGTATGAAGCTTCATGGGATTGGTTGGTTACTATAGGAATTCCATATCAATATTTTCAAGGATTTTCAACCCCATAAATTTCCTTTAGAGAAAAGGAAAGTACTTCAAATGGTTAGAAAAGTGTGATGAAGCCTTCTACATTCTTAAAGATAAATTAGCAATGACACCTATCCTCATAATATCTAGAACCCTAAGGGTCATTTTATAATTGTAACAAATGCATAAAATGAAGATTTGGGTGGAGTATTAATGTAGGGAGGTCATGTAGTGGCTTATGAGTCAAGGAAATTGTAACTCTATGAACAAAACTATTCCCCTCATGACTTAGAGCTAGCAGAAATTGTTCACACTCTTCAAGTATGGAGGCATTATTTTTGGGATCAAGCAATTTGAACTCAAGTCAGATAATCAAGGAATTAAGTATATCTAAATACTTAGCCAAATATTAATGCTCATCAAAGGAGATGGTTAAAATTAATATATGATTATGATTTTCAGATCAATTATATCAAAGGAAAATAAAATTGAGTAGCTAATGCACTAATTTTTCAAAGACATATTTCCTATAATCTCAAATCACTTAGATCTATGAGCAAAAGTGTAGTGCCTCCTATGTTACTATACTCCTATGATACCTTTCTGTGTGTTTGGTTACATAAATGTTTGATGTTGTAGTGCCTCTGTGATACTGTTCTCTTATGATACTATGTGGATACTGTTTATGCTGATGCATACTCAAGATTACGTTGGTGATTGTTTCGCCTATTTGACTTATGTGTTTTGCTTGGATGCACATGATATTTTTTTACGATGTTAATGATATAATGATGCATGGTGTTCATCTTTACCTGATTATGCTATATTGTGTGGTTACGTAAATTGTTTTATACTCACTTCATGATATTTATGATAATGTGCTATTGTTTGAGGTTTGGGAGAGGGGGACAGTGTTGCATTGCTCATCCATGAGTGCCCTACCACACTATAATTCTCTCTCACGATGTGTATGGCATTGCATGTATACATTGTTTCAACACTTGTTTTTATGCAGGATTGTAGGTACCCAAGCCTCGATTCCACCTACATTAGTAGGACAAGGTGAGCCTCATAAATTCCTAGTGGTTATGAAGTTGAAAATAGATTTGACAAGAAAGCATCCCCGTTTGCATCCGTCACCTCGTCATTGTTTGACAACATAGTCTTTCAATACCTGTCTTGTTTGGTATTGTTTTTTCATTTCGTTCATTTTAATTATACATTTATCGTTGTTCTATTTGGTCATTGTCCATCTTCGTTCAGACATTACTTTGGGCTTTGTAGCTCATTTTTACAATATTGATTTAATTAAAGTAATAAATTAAATTATTAAATTTCTTAGAGAATTCTAATAATTAAAATAATTAAATTAGTCTATCGGTTGCAACGATTTGATAAAATATACTAATGTTTAATTGCGATAAAATTATAGATAAAACACAAAATTGTAATTTTAAATTAAGGTCATTTTAAAATTACAATTATAGTAGATTGATAATCCACATATTAATAAATTTTAAGTTTAAATTTAAATTATTTGATGAGATGGATGTAATAAAATATTACATCTAAAGTAAAGTTTAAAATAATAATAATAATAAATAATATATATATATATTTAAAAGTTATTTTTTTTTAACCCACCCTAATGGAGATTTGATTAATAAACTTGATAGAATTATAACGATTGAAACAAGTGACGCAAGCGTCGAGTTCCTGCCGGAGAGCGTAATGCATTTAGGTTTAGAGGAGAAAGTAGATAAAAATGTAGTTGGTGGCCAATGAATTATAGCGATGAAGCAGAGTTACTATATGCAAAGGAGATTAAAGAAAAATTCAAGGAAAAAGCTTTTAGGCAAGCAACAAAGAAATATGGTTTTTCAAAGAAGCGGACTAAATATAGTTGTTAGAGTCATTTAATTTTATTCATCCCACTTGTGAAAATCATAACTTTTATCACATTGCTCAAACTTTAAGGTTTAGAAATGCATAGAAAATCTTAAATCACAAGCAAATTAAAGTGGCTCAAAGAAATGTTAGATCAACTCATCAAAGAACCAAAACAAAGATTCAAGGTTAAATTCCACTTTGGAGCTATTATATAGCTTTACACTAAATCAATCCATCTATACCAAGTTCAAACTAATCCCAACACAAGCTAGATTTGCAACAAACCCAATAACATAGAGTGCAAATTAATAAAATAATGTAAATGGCATGTCTGTCAGGATCCAAAAACTCTAATATTGTTCACAATTGTAAGATACATGATGGAAAAAGGAAGTTATTAAATTGACATATGAGTAAGACACTAAGATAGATTATGGAAAAATAATAACTGACAACTTAAAGAATAAATGTCAGAGCATGAACATTACATTAATGAGGGTTAAATATATAGTCGGTGTCAACAACTTTAGTTTGAATCAATGCATAATATATGTTGTTTGATTATTTGCACTTTTTTGGATCCTTTTTCACCTTTCGTAGTCTAATAGAGAAGTATTATGTCCACCTAATTTGTTATGGTATCTATGGACTCATGCAAATCATTTAACTTATTTAATTTATATAATTGTTTAAATATAAACAAATTATATTATTAATATATCATTCCTGTTTCAACTTCCAAGAAGTACAAAGGTCACTTCCAACTGGTGACTTCTTAGTTTTCATGAAGACTCTAATTTAGCATTTTTAATTTTAAAATTATATTATCATTAAATTTGGTGTAATTAAAGTATAAGACATGGACCTCTCTTATAAATTGTTTGATTGACAAAAAATTTCAATTAAAATAACAATCTCAGTTATTTATTAATAATAATTATCAATCTTATTTTATTTAGATTTTGTTCATTTACTATTTAGAATACCTTAAAATCTTGAACTAATATATTATATTTAAATTATCAATTTACTTAAAATCATGTAAAAAAAAATTTAGAAGTATTCATATTTTTAAATCTAAAGCATAGTAAAATGCTAGAATATTGAACATAAAAAATAATACAAACAATTAAATTATTTGACAAAAAGTGATTTTCAACTTCCCAGTACCATTTTGTTTTGTTTTTCCACATGCTTGTATGGATCAACAAGACAATCTACACACCAAAACACAATAAATTTATTTTTATTTCAAATAAAATAAGTATATTTATAGAGTAGAGTCCCTACCGAAGAAATTTGTTAAAGGACTAACTTGAGTGTATTGAAATTTTGATCTGTATATAGCAAGGCAAGTCAAATTGTTAGCATAGGTCAAAAGCATACAGATGTGGCATCATATTTGATGGTGTGGTCATGAAACCTTAGTTATAAGCAGCAGACTTGTCAAGTAAGCTGCTGTAAAAAAATGGGAATGATTTGAAATTTCCACGTAGAATTTTGAGAAGCACGAAGTTAGAGTGCTCAACTACTCAGTGTGCTATTTAGAAACAAAATAAAAAAAAAATCTAAAAAATTCCTAATTGCTTTCAAAGTTGTGGTCTTAGGCAAAATATAAAATTAAAAGGATGGTGGGCCATTTTAACCTATAAATATACTATTTAATCTCTCAAAATAAGCTTTTGTGCATGGCTTATAAGGAAATAGAGGTAGCCTAGAAAAGTATCTGGGCTATTTGGCCTCTGTGTGTTGAAAAGGATTCTTGGCCATGCATTCAGTAAGTCCTCATGTCCTATCTAGGCTTCAACATTTTACATGTGAATAAGGTAGAAGTCTACCTGCCTCGTCTATGCTTTCCATCTTTTGCATAAATGTTGTGTTCTTGAGGCATTTTCAACTAAACATCTGATGGGGATCCTGGACGCCTCTGACGGGGGAGAGCTCAGATTTTTTTTGGAAGCACAGAGGATGAGGATATGCGCGTCACACCTGCCAATTGCATCATTGTGTAAGTTCTATTCTATTCCACAAAAAAATACTGTGCAGTCAATGAATTCATGAGATAATATTTCCTTGGGGGATATCGTAAGATTGTTTTAGTTCCTTGGTCTTTGCTTCCATGTTTTCCATGCATTCAGTTCTTCTTATCCTATAATCATGGCATTCCATGAGACCACATTTCTTTTAGGCATTCAGTCAAACAATTCACATGCCTCATCCATTCCTTCGCATTTTAGTCTTTAAAATACAAAACCCAGTTTAATTACGCAAAGAAAATTGTGAAGAAATATGATGAAAAATGTATTAAAGTTGGGAAGAAGGATGTAACAAGTTCAAACTTTTGAAGATAGCCTGACCTCTGCAATTCACTATATGCAAAGACAATGTTGAGAGCCATCGCATCTGCAAATCACAATCTTAAAAAGTAACTAGCTGTGTTGCTTTATGCTGTCCCATATTCCATTTATTGGAGATCTACCTTTTTAGAAGATCATATGAAGAAGTTACAATAGTGTAACAATTTGGTTGCTCATCATCTAACAGATCAAATGAAACTTACCACAGTACTATCAGAGTGCAACTCAAAACATTTCTTAACACTGCACCTAACTCTTCAAAGCATAGCCAATTCTCATGATGAAAATAGCAACAACACAAAATATAATTGACATGGAAATCTGGAGTACAGTTAGTGAGTGGACTGAAATAAGAGAGACCAGCTTCCAGAAACAAAACTCGACAGTCCATTAAAGAAACATTAAGTTTAACCAAAAGACTCGGGTAATTAGAAGCCTTACCATAAATAAAAGGAAAATTTTACGATTCTTATTGCAAACTAGGGGAATCATACACCAAAACCAAGGAAATAAATACATTCTTATTGTCGATGTCTCGGTAGAAAGTATTTCCAAAGATAACATATCAATTGCTACAAGGCATAACCTTGGATTATAAATGACCCAGTCAAAATGCTATTCTCGTTGAGTTTACAAAATTTTATTAAGCCTTCACTACTGGTTTTCCTATCACATATGAGATTGCATTCAGCGTTGACTCATTAGGTCACAAAAATAAAGGTGATTAAATTATGCTGACTCCTGAATAGGGCGATAGAAAATTGAAAATCAAATCAAGCAATAGGTTGGATTCAATAGAACTGCCTATTGAAATGTTTGCAGAATAAGCCTTGAGATTAGCTAAGAACACCCACACAAAATTCTCTGCCAATCATACAAAGAATTAATGAATTATTGTGTCTCTGATAAATTGCACCACATCAAATACAGTGGTTATACCTTTTAAATTCCTACTTGAAGTACAAAGAAATACATTTCCTCACCACAGGTACATGTACCGTTAGATTTTGAAATTGGTGAGCACATCTAACTAGAATAAATACTGCCTCCCCAAGCTTTTGTTCAAATGTCCACGGCTCTACCTTTGCAATGCAAAAAATTCACCTCTAAGACTCGCATTTTCTTAATTCCTACACTAATTAAAGATATACACATATTTTGGATACTACAAAATTCTTCCTTCAGGTTTTTTCCTTTCCCTGCAGCCAAGTAAAGTGTCTAATCATGAATGGGATGAATGACCTGGGGCACCGTATTTCAGAGTAAAGATCACATATTAAATCAGACATGCAAATGGAAGAAAAAGTAAATTAGTGAATTGAATAAATAATTATGAAGAATAACACAACAAAATCCGAGTTTTTCAAAACTTACAGATTGAACAAGAGTTGCCAGAGTCTGTTTGAATAATGATTGTGGGAAAAAATCTTGGTTGACAGATAAATTATAAATTTATCACAAATGGGAAAAAAAAATCATATTTACAGTTCTTACTATAAACCAAAGGAATTGAACTTGAGATAAATTTAAGTAAACAAATATCTTTTAATTGTGCATTTATGTCTATAAAACTCATTTCATTTTGATTAAATCTTGAAACTGCATTTTGTGAACTGAACCTTTCAATTGTTGTTTTCTTTTAGGTTATTAAGATTTGAATTTTTTTAGGCTTTTGTGCTTTCCCTGGGGTTTTATTTCGGTGGAATAAAACACACCTATCACAACTTGAGTCAAAGCTGAAGAGGTCTTTGGTAAGTTAGGCGAGATGTATGGATTGGCGAACTCCATCATAAGATATCCTTATTCTGGTGACTTTGTAGTTAAAATAATGTTAGGTTTTCACACACATACCTATAATACCAGATCCATTTTATGAATTTGAGGACAGAAGCACAGATATGAGTTTTTTCTCTTTTTGGTAGTTAAACTATGATTTAGTAAATGGAGTGTTATTAAAATTTCACTATTAGTTTATTGTTTCATTGTATCATGGGATCTAAAACTTGCAATTTTTAGATCACATCTAGGCAGTGATGACTACCCTGTACCTCGGTTATGGGTGAGATATATTTTGATACTATTTGCCATTCATCACTGTGTCTTTTTTAATTAAAACAATTGGTAAATCCCTTTTGTGGGAACTGGGGAAGCCTTTGGCTTGCATGACATGATCGAGGGATAAGAAATGCAGGTGTATCATCTTACAATATACCTCTTAACTTAGTGTTTGTTGCACTAGGGATTTTCGTATGTTGCCTAAGTTAACATACCCTCAAGTATAGTAAAGTGGACGTTACTTTGAACCATAGTTACCAGGAAACTCCAGTATACAAGCAAGGATTTCCATATGGCACAGCCTAAAAGAATTTAATTTAATTTTTATTTTTAAAACCATAAAGGGGTGGCCAATCCCAGTGCAGTCAATATTTTTTTATGCAATCTCATTGAGGTGTTGAACCTGCACCAACACCATCTTCCTCATGTTAAGACAACTGGGTATAATTTTTTAAAAAGCCAAAATAATTAGCATATATCCATTTAGACCATCCAAATTTTATTTAAGTAGGAACATAATAGAAATTTTAGAAAGTTGTTTTCCAAAGAAGGCAAAAAACTAAAAAGGATGTATCATATTCTATTTTTTTTGTTCTTAGGAAATAAAGTGTACTCTGGGTCTAGGAAGACATCCACTGGAGATGATGAACTAGCACTGTGGATCCCAACCAGCAGCCTAGAGAGTCCAAAATCAGTTACCTTTGCAATGTAGTTCTCATTCACAAGGATATTGTTGGTTTTGAAGCCCTTGTGAACTAGAGGAGGTGCCAGTGCATGCAAGTGCTCAAGACCTGAATTCATGCAAGACTAAACAATTATTCCAAATAAAATATTTTTGGTAAATTTGACAATTGTAAATATCTTCAGGAAAATGCAAACTTATTTTTCATGTCCAACTCAATAGGGCAAAAGATTAAATCTACGCAGTAAAATTAACATGACTTTCACGAGAAAACTGATCAAATTCAGTTTTTTTTTACTAAAAGGAAAAAAGTGTTGCATCAAACCCTATAATCATTCCTTAGTCTATTCCAATGGACATAACCTTTAGCTGCATCCAAAGCAATAGAGAGGCGTTGTCTCAAGTCTAATTTTCCATAAGAGTTCCCATCAAAATATGTATTACCAGGGACAAATAAGAATTTATAGCATCCTACCACACTTCACAACAGCATACTGGACATCTAAATACCCTATGATAAAAGATTCTTACCATACAAGTGATTACATACACTCCCATTTGGCATATAATCATAGACTAGCATCTGCTGCTTATTCTCTTGACAATGATGTTGAGAAGTTTCTGCCTTGAGATTGTAAACTTGTGACACCACCTCTCAGACATGATAATAGTGCTTGGTCTGCCAGTTTTTTGGCAAGCAATCATGCAGCCATGGCCGAGAAAAACCTTCAACAAAGAAAAAGAAGAAATATTTGTTCGTATAGTGTTAAACTGAGTCTTCTTTATGTAGCAGCTCATAAAAGCAGTAGTTTCTCAAAAACACACAAAAATAAAACGAAAAAATAGTGATTGGGAAAGGGGTATAAATTGCAAACCATGCCAAATGACTTACCGTCTCACCCAATATCACTGCTGCAAAGAATAAAAATAAAACTTGTAGAAACCATGCCAATTGACTTACCTTAAGATTCTGCACAAATTGAAAAAGCAGAATTCTTACTTGGCTTGGCCTTGGACGACAGATTGAGGGAGAACAGAGCAGCAAGAAAAAATTAGATGCAAGAAGAAGCCCAAGAAGCCCACCCAACGCTTCCGCCAGCTTCTCCTGACATTAATGCATTAACTATGCATTCAATGCTTCGACCAGCCCGCCAGCTCTGACAATTTGCATTTAATGCCTAAACCTTGGCCAAAATTTATATATGTCATCCTATTTTTGGATACCTAAGCCAAAAATTTATTAAAAGTATTACTTTTATATTTCTCCCATGCTTGTTGATCATTGGCGGAAATAATTTTTGTCTTATTTTTAATCAAAAAATCCCGAAACCCCTGGCAAAAATATGAAGGGCCAATCAGAAAAAAATGAAAAATGAGAAAAAAATCAAAAATCATAATCAAAATTTTGCAGACATTAGGAAAAGTAGCAATTTTGCATTTTGCACGATTTTCGAGCAGCACTAATGCAAGGAAAAGGTGGATGAATACAATAGTCTTTGCCTTACGATAGGGACTAAAAATATATCTTTTATATTAATTTGAACTTATTTAAATATCATATATTGATATTTAAATATTAAAATATTTTTTATAAGTAATTGTGTAAACAAAAAAACAACATACACAAAGTAATAGCGATGCATAGCAAGTGGCTTAAATTTATATTAAATGACCAAAGTACCCTGGCCATGCGTGGCCACCAAGCCATTCCAGCGCCTTCACCTCCAGCCAGATGCCATTTAATGCATTTAATTTGCATTCATGGATTACGTACCTCTACCCACCAGTTTTATAAACTATGCGTTTTCTTAAATTAATTTAATCAATCTATGCGTTCTCATTTTCCTGATTTTCTTAATGCATTTAATTTGCATTCATGGATTATGTACCTCTAGCCGCTAGTTTTATAAACTATGCATTTGCTTAAATTTATTTAATCAATTTATGCGTTTGCATTTTCCCGAATTTTTAAAACGAAAATGATTTATAAAGCTACTCGGACGAATAGAAAAATAGATAAATGCTAATTTTCCAATATAAAAAATAGCTCTCCAAATTCAAACTATACAAAAAAGAAATAATACGTTAAATGCCAAAATGTGATTGGCCGATGCTGCCTGAAAAAAGCATTCCGGGCGAATGCAATAGTTTTCCTGCCTGCCAGGCAGGAACTAATAATGAATTAGCATTGAAATTCTTTTCCGGACAACAAACTTAGTGGGGGTAGATTTTTTAATCCCTTAAATGGAGGGAGTTTCGTCCAAGTGGTAGAACGGGGCAAAATAAGTGTGACCAGCGTGAAATTGAAAATTGTGTTGTCGCCACCTGTTACTTTGCTTACCAAGAATTATAAGAATGTGTCCTTAATTTATTTTGGTGAAAAGGGGGTGAAACAAGATATGAAAAAGAGAGGAAAGAAAGAAAAGAGAAAACAAAAAGAAAGAAATTACTCCAGAAGGTAAAAAAAAAAAATTACAGAGAGGAGCACTTCGACAGTCCGTCTCTGATTTCCATTACGAATCCAGGTATGCACCATTAGTGTGTTCTTTGGAGCTAGTTCTTTCTGTGTATTGCATTTGAGGCTGTTTTCGATGAAAGGTCATTGTAGATATAATCTAAGCTTTTAATAATCTCCCTGATACCCTTGGCAAACCATTGCTATTGCAGTATTAGACTCTGGAGGGTGTATAAAATTAAATAATCTCTCTGAATCCTTTGTCAACCTGTCTCTGCCATAGCACTTGAACATAATAGGAAGTTTAAAGGGTTGAATAATCTCCTTGTTTCTCTGTACAAGCCTTTGCCTGCGCACTGAATTAATTCTGCCTTGACTGTGGGGGTTTTTCCTGCAAGTTAAAGTAGCTTGCGTCTGTGTGAAATCCCTATTCTCTTTCTTCTGTTAAGTGGTCTTCCTTGCAAATTCATTTTTGTGTCTATCCTGCAATCATTGCCTTCCATGAGACCGCAAGTTCTTGGGACACTCTGTCCAACTGTACATGTGCCTTTACAGGCATCCCATTTCCCCTATTTACTAGCTCCTATCTTGGCGCAGACGGGGTGGACGCTAGCGAGACTTTAGGGAGCTTTACTTTTTCATTTGCGAGAAAGTTTCTTAAGCCTTTTACTAAACGTGTTTTGTGCGTATCCTGCTATCTACGCATTCCGTGAGACCCCATTCCTTCAAGGCATTCTGTTAAATAGTTTGCATGCCTTATTTATGGCAACCTGTCACAACAACCACGCTTGAACATAGAAGACTGTAGGGGCATTTGCCTTCCTGACTCCGTGGGCAACCTGTCATATCTGCAGTACTTGAAATTTGAATGTTGTATAAATTTATATAATCTCTCTGATTCCATCGTCAACCTGTCTCAGCCGCAGCGCTGGAACATAATAAGCAGTTTAAAGGGTTAAATGACCTACTAATTACATTTGCCTGAAAGTTTGGCCTGCGTCTGCCAGTCCTCTCCTCTAGCCACGCCCTTTGTCTATGCTTCTGTTGTATGCATCATAAGGCGCTTGGGAGAAACAGTTTGAGCCTTGTCTATGTTTCCACATTCCCACGAATGTTTAACAGGGCACTCAAAACTCTAATCTTTGGAAAATAGTTACCTTTGATATGCTATTGTGCATCATTATAGAACATATCTTTTAGTTGTATAGCATCACCTGTAATCTTTCCAAGATCGATTCATTTTCCTTCCTACAAGCATGCCTTTGATTTTTGTGTTAAAAACTCGTATTTCTTAAAGTTCGATTTATCTATGATAGTTTTGATGTATTCTATTTTGGGATGGTTTGTATTCTATCTTATTTCGATAAGCATTATCCTTGATTGGAATTCGCTATTTCTCTTTTCCTTTGGAAATTCAATTTCTTGTGACCATCGATTCTTTTAGTGCGCTGATCATACTATCCTCTAGTTCATATTTCATGGTGGTGTCACTCTGCTTACAACATTGAATAGAAGTCGTGGAGTTTGTTTACCCTATTGCCTCCATTCGTCACTTCCCTTATCCTTTGCAAGATAATCGTAGGTTTTTTTTTAATGATTGGAATAGAGTCTAGGAAGCAGGTTGCTACTTCGGGTGTAATTCACCGAACTGATAATATGAATCCATTTTCAATTTTCTTAAATCATCACGTAATATTCCTTTTCAAATACATCTTTAGCCCTAAATAAGCAGCAGTTTAATGAAAGCTTTCTGATTAACATTGACATGGCAGCATCTAGCCAAACACATGAACTCTACACTCGACCTAGCAGGTCTTTTCGTTGTTATATTTATTGCTTGACCATATCTTTAAAACCCCTCCGATAGTTCGACATCTTATCCCCTGATTGGAGAATGTGTTAAATTGCTGTGTTCGATGGAGGCCGTAGCATCTCATTAGTACCGTTGGGTTTTTGTAGACCTTTCCTCTAATCAAGGGGTTTGATAAACTTTGCTCATGTGTAAAGATTGATTGATTCAGGCTACTTTACTTTATTCGGCGGTCTTGTTAAGCTATGCTTAAATATAATCCCCAACAACTATAACCTGAATAAGTAGTTTTAGAAGTATCGATTTTGATCCTTGTGTTATGTTGGCTTTTATTGATAGCAGGTAGCTGAAGCAAGGGAAGTTGGTTATAATATGATTCATCTTATTAAATATTACAATATATATAGTTATTATTATGTTAAATGTTACATTTTTTTTACGAATAGTTAGAATGGTTTATTTCCTTAAAAGGAGGTATTAAAGAAAGAATTAAATTAAAAGATTTTTTTTTTTTACCTAGGTGATTAATTGATCAAGTAGATGAGTAAATTGGGAGTTGGAATAGGCTAAGTAGGTTCTTATTTTTATTAAATGATTAGATTATTTCTTGTAACTAATATAATTATAATTGCATCATTGTGTAGATGTTCCAATTACATAAATAAAGGGGTTAGAGACTAATATGGAATGTGGTAATTAGTTCTATAGATGTCTATAATAAATTAAAAGATAAGTGGTGAATGTCTATAAAAGAGCATGATTTGGGTAAATGGGAAGGTTAGTTAAATGGTTGTATTTGATATCATTTAAAGATTAAATATAATGGTGAGTTAAATATTCTTTGAAATTAATCAGTCCAATTATGTTAGATTAATGTTATCACTTGTTCTGGGTTAAAGTAGATTAGTGTTAGGGTTTACTTTTAGATATTGTGAGTTGTGATATATATAGTATTTTTACTTGAGTAAGTTGTTAAAGAAATTTGTTAGTGATGATTTAAATGCCCCTTATGATTTATCACTTAAATGTGTTAGCAAAGGTAATCCGTTTGTGTAAATATATAACAGATTAATTAGAAACCATGTTTTATATAGCTTTTTTAGTGACTTTAAATGATTCTTATAGTAGGGTACAAAGGAGTTGTGATTATTTTTAAAGACTCTGAAATGAATGTGTTTATATTTAAGGAAATGATTGATTTATATACTTAATTAGATAATTTCAATATAGGTGGTTAAACAAAATAAAACTTGTGATTTTGGATTATTTAATAATCTAAAAAGTTACTCGATGAGATTTGATTTATTTGAGCCTTATAATTAAAGAAGTTTGTTGGTGTTTAGGGAATATTTAGTTAATTACAATATATATAGTTTCTTTAATCATTTTAAAAGATTTTAAAATATATTGTAGATGTATTGATTGGAATATGCACTCTTTAATTATTCTATATAATGAGCGTTTAAATTAAATGTAAAATGACTGTATTGAAAGTGCCTTGAAATGGATCCTTGAATGTGTAAATTTAAAGAATGAATTGTTGTGTGTAAGTGTACATTTTGATAGCTTCAAGTCTTTACAATTAAATGCTCTAAATTTTTACTCAAGATATGTAGGAGAAATTCTTAGATAACTTTTTTTAGTTATTTCAAATTACTTCTTAAGGAACAAATAGTTAAAAAAGGTATTTGATTGTTTATTATTCTTTAGGGTTTATTCATTAAATGTATTCCTGTTGTTAAAGGTGGATCTTCAATGGCTTCTTTTGTATCTTCCTCTTGAATTGTTTTGTCTTGAGTTCTTATTTATTGAATTCATGATGAACTCTGTTTGGGGAATCTGTGTCACTTTGTTTTACCTTGGGTTGTGAGTTTATTTGGGAACCCAAGTATTTGTGTACCCTTTAGTTGGGAGGATATGAATATTCGTGTAATAGAATCCCTTTCTTTTCCTTTGTATGCCTCTGGAAGCAATCACCTTGTAAGTGGTCATTGAGATTGTTGTATGTTATGTTTTGGTTGACCTTGGTGTTTAGTCTTGTGAATGTTTTGCTTGTTTGTCTTGGTCATGGGTCCTTTCTTGTCGTCTCCTAGCATGGGGGGTGGGCCTTCAGGTCCACGTGGTCGGGTGGAATGTGCTATGCACCCTATTGGGTTCCCAGGTTGTATTCACGATGCATAAGTGGATGCAGAGTCTCCAGAGCCACACTTGGTTGAAGACTGTTCCACATTTTGTACCTTATTCTTCATTGATGCATCATTCTTGTACTCGATGTACTCTTCCCATTGATATAAGGGAAGCATTATGTAATGTACTATTGTATCCTTGATTTTTTGTATCTATGGAAATATGCTCCATAGTTGTATCATGAAACTATGAATTGAATTGTAATAAAATGATGTATCATTTTCCTCTTTATTGATTATGGATGATTGTATGTTATCATTATGTAATCTTGGTTTTCATTCGCTTTCATTTTGATTAAAGTTTAGGAGTGTAATGACTATTTCGTGTACCCCAGAGGATGTCGATGACTTTTCAAATGCATAATTGCTCTTCTTGTTAAGAATGTATATATTCACCTTATGCAATGTTTCACTTTCAAAAAAAAAAATAGCAGTATTTTGTTGTCCTTTGGGGTTCACACTATGGGGCATTACAAAAAGTGTTAAAAAGCTTCATAGGAGATTAATTTTATGATCAATCAATCTGGGCAACTTTAATGGAAGATCCTTATGACAACAAGTATACTAGATACAACATTGAATTTGCTAAAATATTAAAATTTAATTGAAGAATGTATATACCTGATATGGATAATTTGATAATTTTCATTCTAAAGGAATCTCATTGTGCCTTGTGTTTTTGTCATATGAGAGCTATGAAACTTCTATTTGATGTGAAAGCATTGTAATTTTGGAAGGGAATGAAGCTTGATGTATCCAAGTTTGTCATAGGATGTCTAGGGTGTCAGCGAGTTAAAGTTGACAAACTTTCTTAAAGTTTCATATTTTATAGTGGTTGATAAAGTAAGTTAAACTTGATGTATAAGTTGAATATAAGATTTTGGTAATGGTTGAAAAACTTTAGTCAACTTTCTTAAAGTTTCATATTTTATAGTGGTTGATAAAGTAAGTTAAACTTGATGTATAAGTTGAATATAAGATTTTGGTAATGGTTGAAAAACTTACTAAATTTGCACATTTTGTACTCAGTAACCTTACCAATGGATCCCCAATAATTGCAAGATTTTTTTTTTAGAAAATCTTTAGATTGCATGAAATTATAGAAAGAATAATTTTTTATGGAAATGCAAGAATGAATTCAAGATATAAAAAAACTTTAATTTTATCCTTAGGGACCTAGAAAACAAATGGCCAAACTAAAAGAATTAACCAAGTCCTAGAAGATTTGTTGTGGATGTGTTGTATGGATCAATAATACAAGTGGGAGGAGTATCTACCACTAGTAGAGTTTTCATATAATAATTCCTACCATTCAACAATTAAAATGACACCTTTTGAGACTTTATATAGTAGGAAATTATGAAATCCTATCAGTTGGGATAAACTAGAGGATAGAATCAACCTTGGGCTAGAAATGCTACTGGAATTAGAGGAAAAAATTAAGTTGATTAGAAAAAAATTAACAAAATAAAATGAAAAAAATAAAATCTACCACTAGTAGAGTTTTCATATAATAATTACTACCATTCAACAATTAAAATGACACCTTTTGAGACTTTATATAGTAGGAAATTATGAACTCCTATTAGTTGGGATAAACTAGAGGATAGAATCAACCTTGGGCTAGAAATGCTAGTGGAATTAGAGGAAAAAATTAAGTTGATTAGAAAAAAATTAACAAAATAAAATGAAAAAAAAAAAATCTACACTGATGTTGAGTGTAATCCTCAAGAATATTTGTAGGGGAAAATTTTATTTTAAGAGTGAAACACCAAAAATATTCCATTAAATTTGGAAAGGTTTCTAAATTGGCTTTGAGATTTGTGGGTTTGTTTGAAGTATTAGAAGTTGTTAATCTAGTTTCCTACATGATAGTTCTACCTACAAACCTGGAAAAAATGCATAACCTTTTCTATTTGATTAGGTGGAAAATAGGGTTCATCAAAATGAATTGAATCAAGGTGATAAAACACTAGAATTCTCCACACTAAACACTACAATTCATCCAATTATGAGGGCCAAAAGATATAAATAACAATTAGAAATTGACCCTAATTGTTATAGCAATGAAAAGGGGGTTTTTAGAACTCAAACAGGTCTATACCCTACTGCAAGAAGCTTGTTTCTAGGGAACAAAGGACTCATTCTCCCTTAGTGGTGAATGCGTCCCTGTTAGGGTTTCTAAAACTAAGATTTGAGTTATTTTCCTTGATGTTTGCACTCTTAGATTCCTGGTTGTCATCTCACAAAAACTTGCACTTAATTCTGTAGCTTCAATTCTTTGTTCGTACACTTTAAAGGTCAATTTTACAACTTGACAACTTTGAAAATTTTGCTCTAAAATTCTTCTCCACTTGATTATCAACCTATAAATCGGGAAGAACACATTAAAGGGAAGAAAAAATGTTGATTGTTAGTGAATACGAGTTTTCCTAAGTCAAACCCCTTGTAGGTAATTGTGAACACCAAACCTGCAACAAGCTAACAGAAGATCAACAAACACTTGTTAAACATGTTAGAAATCCAAATCTAGTATTCCTTATGAAATTCTTAGCTAAATCAAAGAAAAAATATGAAAATGAGAGCATAATAACCAAAAGGTAAGATGAAATCAAATTAAAATAGCTAAACCTTCATCCCATAGGTGGAGTGGTACTCCTTTGATGTGGAAAAAACCCCTTTCCAATCCATTTGATAAGCTTTGATGATGTTGATGATCCAAAGTATGAGATTGACTCCAAATAGTGATAAACTTAGCTAAAATGATGAAAATGATGAAAATAATGAAAATGATGAAATGCTTATGAAGTGAAATTCCTATAGTAAGAATGCTTGAAGTTGTGGATGCATATTGTGAAGATAATGCTTCTATTTATAGAACTCAAGGGTTGAAGAATGAGAGAAATTGATGAATGTGGGATAAAATGAGAGCTAATAGGAATGTGACAGTTGTCACAATTCTATTGGGTGAGGGTGGAGCACATTTTGGGAAATGTGTTGAGGAAAGGAGGATGTAAGAGAAATAAATGAGAATGGTTGAGGATTTGAAAGGTTGTAAAAATAATTGAATGAATATGGTTGAGGATTTGAAAGGATGTAAGAGAAGTTATTAAAGGTGTATGAGACTTTTTAAATCTTTAGATGGAAATTAAATGGAGAGGTAGTTGAGGGGAATATTCCTTGGAATATTCCATTGTGAGGATAAATAGAGGAATTAGATAATTAATAGAAATTATTTTCATGTGCAACCTGGTTAGTTGACCATGGGTTGATTTAACTCTTGAGGAGTTAAAAGATGAAGGATTTATTAATGATGACTAGAAAGTGGTTTAGAGTTAATTAATTCAGAATTAATTAACTTGAATGGGTTAGGGGATTGTGACATTTGATTTGATTTATTTAATCAAATGAGAGGATTTAGGGGGATTTAATTAAATGATTTGATTTAATTAAATATGATGAATATTAGTCAGAAGAATGGTGAATTAATCTAATAAATTTAATTATTTGATTAATAGCTGAAATTGATGAATTTAACTAGATAATGCTCATTATTTAATTAATTAGTTAGTTTGGGGTGATTTAGGAAGAAATGGTGTTAGTTAATCAAAATCATATGCATAGTAATAATCAGGACTTTTTAAGTGTCTACATTTTTCCCCTCTCTGAAGCGAGGTACCTCTTGCATTGGTTCAAAGAATAACACTGATGAGATCAAAATTTAAAAATTTCTTGATTTTTTTGGATGCCTCGCTACTGCCCTAGTGGAAGAAATTGCGCTACTACACTGCCCCGTCGAGATATCGGGCAAAATTTTTAAAATTTGGGTCAAGCTCACGAAAACGGTTCAACAAGGATCTAGCCATAGAAAATAGCCCACAGGATGTGAAAATAGGCTCACGGTGACAAAAACGGGTCAAAAAGAGCTTCGTTAAAAAAAAAAAGGATTAAAGGGTTCAAAAAACCCTAAAAAATACCCAAAAAGTGTCACGACCCCTATTTTCAATAATTAATTTATAATTTAATATTAGTATTTAAAATTTCATTGACCAAACTTTATTTCATGTGCGTGACAGGAAAATACTCTTGGTAGAGACAGAGTATCATCGAGGAGGGGGCGTCTAACATTTGTAAGGAACCATGGTGAAAGAATCTACACACACACTTAGGAAATCATATAGATGCATTTGCATAATTTAGTTATGATTGCATCTTATTTTATTTAATAAGGAAGATTATTGTTATAGTTGCTTATTTAATTAAATGTTAGCTAAAGTTAATTTCTCTTAGAGGAAATAAAGATAGTTTTAAATCATTTATTGATTTTATTCAAAATTAGAACTAATATTTATTTTTTTAAAGATAAATATGATGCAAGTTAATAAATCATATTTGTTATTTAATATTAGTTTTATTAGATAAATATGAGATAAAGTTAGAAAAGAAAGAAAGATTTGGAAAATAAAACAAAGAGATAAAAACAAATAGAAAAATAGAAAAAGTACATAAATTTAGAAAATAAAACACAAAACAAAGTAAAATAAAAACAGGAAAAAAGAAAGAAAAGAAAGAAAGAAAGAATAATCTCTCATTCTCAGAGAAGTTTTGCAAATTTAGGCAAGTAAAGCATTAGGGAAATGAGAAGAAGAGGGATGATTGGGATGTATGAGCAATTCTAGAAGCTCTCCACTCTGTCAACTAGATTTCACACATCTAGGGATAGATTTCACACATAATATAAAAACCAGAAAATAGTGTAGGGGATGATGGAAAAAAATTTGAAGGGTTAGATCATGGGTAGTGAAATATATCTTTTGATAACATTTCCAAAGCAAAAAAGTATTAGAGAGACACCAATTAGGAGGGAAGCACTAGGCCACCGAGAGAGGGCACCAATTTTTCATTACAGGTATGCGTTTGAAAGATTTCAACCTGCACAAAAATATGCTTGCTAAAATGATTCAATTTAATATCTACTATTGACCATTGTGATATTGTTTCTTAGTTATTTTTTGTATCAATCGAGTTTCCTGTAGGAAGTTTCTAGTAAATCTCATAAGTTTCTATCCTGCTGAAAACTATTTGTGAATCTTAATATTAAATAATAGTTTATCATCTCAATCAATGTTGACTCTATCATTAATGAGACAAGCCATTCTCAAATCTGTAATCTTTGTTACAAAGTTAGAAGCAACCTTTGAGCTTTATTGATTCCTTTTATAAATTACCTTCTACCATTGCTTGTGCATGTGTTTTGTTTCACTTTTGCACCTTCTCTTGATAACTATCACTTATTCTAGGAGGTCATGGGTTTTGGATTTACTCCTGCCATTTGCATTTTCTTAAAATTTTCTAAGCCTTTTCGACAAATCCATTTTGTACATATCCTGCAATCATTACATTCCATGAGGTGACAACACTTGAGTCCATTCTATCAAATAGATCACACACCTTGTCTATGTTCTCACATTTTGCATGCATGTCTATAGTGCACAATTTTATAATGCAAGCCTATTTTTTAGATTATTTCATTTAGCATCACCAACGTTCCCCACCAGAACGAAGTCCCTATTTAAAAAAATGGAAAAGGTTCTCATCTTAGAGCATACTTGAAGGCTCTTGACAACTTTGGAAGTGCATTAAATAAAGTCTTGAATTTAGAATTTACCTATTGATATCATTAAGTTGGTTTCTCTTACTTTTTATATTATTCCATGCGTGTGTATGTGATCTGTCTCTTACATGAAAGCAAGTATGTACCATTTTATGGTTTTCAATCCAACTACATTCAAGCATCTTTTAATTCTTTAGCATACAATCGTCCCCATTTGTGCTAAATCCTATTAAGAATAGTCTTATCTAATTCCTTTTAAGGTCGCTATGCTATGATAAAGTATGTTGATAAAGTATTTAATTCCTTTTAAGGTTGATAAATACCTAAAAGTTGTAGCATATGACAAGACAACCAGATGCCTTTAGAGTATCGTAGATGTATAGGAAATTCAGTATAATGTTTTAGGCTTGATTCTTTATTCATTGTATATAATAGTATTTTAAGCTGTATTCCTTGTGTATCTTAGGGAATCCAAATGAACCATCAATTTATGGTGTGTTCTATGTACTTCTCTTGCACTCTTAAGGTTTTCAACTAAAAGGAGAGAGATAGAACCCTAAAATTGAGGTGGTTCAGTCAAATAAAGGAATGTATGCAATAATTATGACTAAATGCAATCATCTAAATGCAACCAAGTGATGAAATTGATTGATTATGAATGCAAAACTAATGAAATATGTAATATTTGAAAACACAGTGATATTTGCAAAAAGCTTAGAAAGATGAACACAAATTCAAATGAAACTAAACAAAAAGCTATAATTTAGAATGTGTGCACCTGTAAGACTGATGAAGATTGGAAAGCACTCTGGAAATCTAGAAATTTTGACTTTTAGGTTGACTGGGACTCATTCGCCACCCTAGGTGAATTAGTCCCAGGTTAGGGTTTTCTACCCAGAAACTAGTTTCTTCTCACTGGGTACTGGAATCTATAGTTAAATTTGATAGCCACCACAAGTGGGACTCATTCACCATCCATGGCGAATCAATCCTCTTTCAATTTTCTACAAATTCAAATCTCAAACCAAAACCTTGTCACATGCACAACACTTCTTCATGGAAACCCAGATTAGAATCTCAAAAAATACCTCTAAAATAGCTTAAAGCTTGTTATCTAATGGGGAGGTGGAGGGGGAGGTTGAATAGGTGGATCATTAAGAATATCATTAATTTCAAATTGATCCATGATGTATATAAATGAACCTACAAAAATTATACAAAATTAACATACATACAAATATATACATCATAAGCGTACATGAGTGTAAGAAATCTAGGATACATGTACATACATATACATACATCATTTAACTTGATCATATACATAAAAATTTCAAAATGTAAGATCTAACTATGTAATTTTTATACATGGACACACTAAAAAATGAACTTAAAACATACACAAAAAGTTCATTAATGTTCAATATGAAATCTCATACACATACATACATCATTAACGTACATGAGTGTAAAAAATTTAAGATCCATGTAAATACACATACATACATCATTTAACTTTCAACCATATACATACAAATTTCAAAATTTAATATCTAACTATGTAATTTTTAGACATGTACACATACTGAAAATTAAACTTAAAACATACATTAAAAATTACATCATTAATAATTTTTATTAGAAGAAATGTGATGGATTAAGGGGTCCTCGTAGGATGTCTTAAGGGGTTGTAATATGATGGCTTAAGGGGATCTATGAATGAAGGTCCTAGGACAAAATGATGTCTTAAGGGGATAAAATTTAATTGTTGTAGCTCAAGGCAACTGAATAATATCAAAACAAAGCCATATTCTAGGAAAAAGTGATGGGTTTATGGTTTAGTCTATCAAAACTATTCTAAGTACAGGGACATCAAATCTGCAAATGGTTAACAATATTAACATAATATCATCATGTTAGTCTCTTGAAAAACATTAGATTTGAAATCCCTATGAAATACTTGACTATGATGAAACATGCAAATTAGATAAACAAAGATAATCAAATGTAAGCATATAAAAACATAGTCAAAACTTTATTCCATATTGGATTGGTGCTATTATTGAAAATAGCCCTTTCCCAATCCTTAATAGATAAGCTTAGATGATGATGATAAGATGGACAAGATTAGCTCTCCATTGAAGAGAGTAACCTTGTATGAGA